>JAOTOM010003841.1:180000-190811 GCA_034440615.1 Ashinkailepas kermadecensis
GGAGCGATACAATGAGCATCTCAGTGAAGCATGCTTCAGACGTCCCTACACTTCCATGGGCGAACACATGCTCGATGGCCATCAATCCATGGACCATTCTGAGACCAACGTTAATTTTTATATAGAGATACTGGGATCAGCTAGAGACAACGCAGATCTGAAGGTGTTGTGGTCTCTATGTATTCGAGACACAAATCCCACCATGAATTCTCAGAATACCTCATGGTACATCACATAACCATATTATTTCAAACGTAGGTACACTCGCTTTCGGTGGGATATTCGGGGGTATCCTTAACATGGCTGGCTCACTCGGAACGTAGGCTGTGACGCTGCACACCAAAAATTACTGGTAGGCTGCGCCGTTTCACAGTTATGAGTTGCGTGACAGTCTACCAGCTTCGCCACCGGTAAGCGTCCTAGCCATAGGATTCGCGTGTGTGGTCGTCACGCGACCATTTGCCCTGCAGCCATGCAGTGGTAAACACGGGTCTTCCCTGTTCCCGCCTTGTATTCCTCTGTCGGCGAAACAACATTTGCAGTCAAACGAGCAGGTTACTGGACTTCTGTCGATAAGCAACAATTGATAGCTGCGGATTTCTGACTCCAGCAACACAGAATGAGCAGGAAAGGTTGGAAAAAGCTCAGTTGCAAAGATGTAGCGAAAGGAGATGGGAGGTTTATAATGTCAATGAAGTATTCTCTGGCCCCAAAATTATAATCGAATGTCCAGCATTTATACGTTTTAGAAATGTAGTTCGAACTCTTGCTGGGGTGGCATTATGAACCAGGATATTGCTAAGAAGAGCTGGTTTCGTGAACCCTGGCCATGGTTCCATGACTTACAGTTTTACAGTCTAAATTTGGCAAAACGCTTCACGTGCCGTCAATACACCGACACGGCGACCCCGGCAGCTCGCTCTCGACCTTATCGTGCCAATTGCCAACTGACCCTCCCAGCCGGGGACTAAAAGCGGGCACGCGAAGCGATTCGAACCCAGCATTGCCAGGACAGCGGAGACGGGTGCACGACAGCGCTCTAGCCAACTAAGCTACCGAGGCGGCAGGTCACAGGGAGGCACTTGCTTGCTAAATTCCGATTCATTGACAACTCAATTAGTTACTTGATTAAATTGCATCTACTTCATTGAGAATCACATGTTTTAGGGCGCAAGGAATGTGTTGCATGATATCATATTATTTATTGCATATGTTGTGCACTGTACTGCAAGCGACATATTCAGAATTCCGTGGGGATAAAGTATTTCTTTACGCTGATACCATCCAACTATTTTACCATACAAATATTTTACTTTATATGAAGCAATATTGAGATGACAACACACTCGTGTCTCGTGGCTCGTGGCCGTCACCCTGGCGGTGTGATACCGGCCTCCCGACAGTGGCGCCGCGCTGCGGAGGATCGCGGCCGCGCCGTCTGCGACTCGTCCGGCCGACGACAGACTCATTGCAGTCGGCGATTTTGTTCTGCCAGAAGTCAGTTGGACTGCCACGGAGGGCGGCGCTGTGCCAGAAGTCAGTTGAGGACGGCAGTGGGCGGTGCTGTGCCTGCCCTCCGCAGGACCTCCGCCCGGACCGTGCGATTCATCGACGACTGTGACCTCATGGGTTTAAAGCAGTGGGCGACCGAGCCTACGTGGGGCAACAGTACGCTGGACTTAGTATTTTTTTTCTAGACAACTGCCGATCTGTGTTGAAGATTGTGATTGTGTGCTAAATACGAACCACAAAGAGACAGTGGCCAGAGCTACGGTTACTTCCACTCACCCACCATTCGTAACACGGCGCCGTGTAATGGCAAGCGAGCGGACTTCGAGGGCCTCCGTCCGAGTCTTTTTTCTTCATTCTTTAATTAAATTTAGTCAGAGTTCTTGCTGGGATGGCTCTATGAACCAGGGTCCTATTGTTAAGCAGAACTTGCTGCGTGAACCAAGGCCCCACCACCCAGTCCATGAATTCCAGTTCAACGGCAGAATTTTGACCGAAAGTTTAACGTGCCGTCAATGCACCGACACGGCCGCCCGGTAGCTCGTCCCCGGCCTTATCGGGCCAGCTGCCAACTGACCCTCCCAGCCGGGGGCTAAACGCGAGCGCGCGAAGCGACTCGAACCCTGTGCTGCCAGGACGGGGGAGACCAGTGCAGGCCAGTGCTCTAACCAACTGCGCTCCCGGGACGGCGCTCATTCCGTGGAGTATTTTGGACGACCGAGATGTTAGTCGTGCAGCAGACGCACTGTATCACCCACTGGAGTCAGCCATTACAGAGCATGCACCTATGGTGACACTGAGGCGCGCAACTCCACCGTGGCTCGACACACCTGTGTGTGCAGCGCACCGGCTATAGAAGGCAACATCTCGCTGCTGGCGAAACTTAAAAAACTAACGCGAAAAGGTATTGGTCCTTGTTAAATTGCGTCCCTAAAACATGTTGTGTATCACCTATCTTATATGATGGGAATGGAGTAATCATTTATGGTGACAGCAAACGAGCAGCTGTTCGAACGAGGATTTTGCTGCAAAATTTATAAATCCGGCAGTCGAGCAGCACCCGACTGCACCAGTGTGCCCTCTGGATCCTCTCTCACGGGAACACATATCAGGAGCAGCAGTGGCCGCAGCCTAGCAGTCCATCAGCCCTCACGAGGCCTAAGGACCAGGCAGTGTGGGCGCGCGTTTTATTCGTGATTGTGCGGTGGAGCTCACCCTCTTATCAAAATATTCAACCTTTCAGTACGTATATATTCCATATTCAACTAATTCTCTATCATAGTCAACTAATTTCTACTAACTTCAACTAATATTCAACTAATATTCAAATATTCAATATTCAACCTTTCAACCAAACCTTCCTTTAAGGTCAGGGGTATTTGCAACCGATGGAAAGATTCCCATAGACATTCCCATAGACATCATTCCCATAGACAAAGGGAGTGACAAGAAAGATCCCAAAATCTATCGATCAGTCTCTTTATCTTTACTCGTAAAAGCGCTGGAGAGAGTAGTGTATACAATATTTTTTTCAACACGTGGCTCCTGTCTTGTGTGCACAGCCGCACGACTTCATCCTAAAACGGTCATAATGCACAAATTTAGCCCTAATCTTTCTTCTGCGTGGGGGGATGTCGGACGGGTATCAGACGGACTTAGTTTGCACAGATTATTCGGCCGCTTTTCCAAGTGTAAATCACACTTTGCTCAGAAAGGTGAAACAATCCTAACATCTACAAGACCTTGCTCTCAAACGGCTCGTCTCGTATCTGTCTGCCAGGACCCAGAGTGTCACCATGAGCAGCAGGACCTCCAGTTGGAAACCAGTGGCTTCCGGGGGCCGGATGGATCCTTGCTGGCTCCTTTCTCTTTTCCATGTTTATTAACGATTTGCCCCAGAATCTTCATTCTGGGTGTCTCCTTTACCCAGATGGTGTAACATTATTCCGCAGTTGCTTCTCCAGCTGACGGCTTATGGCTGCGACAGGACCTCGATCGTTTGGTGGCGTGGTCCGTCAGGTGGGAATGAAATATAAATCCTAGCAAATGTCAAACGTTCAAGATGACCCTCAAGCGAATGTCTGTCTAAATGACGTACAAAATTAGCGATATCAAATTAGAAAAAGTGACCGAATCCCGCAATTTGAGTGTAATACTGGACTCAAAATTACCACTTGGAGGTCATGTCAATCACATCACACGGAAAGCAAACAGAGCTATGGATATACTTATAGATCCTTTCAGGCTGGACAGAAACATTAAAATTAAAGCACAGTGCTGTAATGGCTGAGTACTTCGCCAATGTACGCTCATCTTTCGAATACGCCAGTGTTGCTTTGACGGGCTCCGCCACCACCCACACGGTGCGGGTCGATCAGAACTGTAGCACAAATTCTGGATGTGGCTCCCATTCCACACGCCATCCAACTCCACCGCCTCCCAATCCTACAATGGCCTACAACATTTCAAAATCCATTCCCCAGCTTCCTGGAGAAAACAATTTGACCTGCTTGTCATTGGAAACATCCTCAAAAACAATGTAAGCCCTTATGACATTTTGGCACACTTCATTCTGTTTCGTCCAACTCGATTGACCCGCATACGAAATAGTATATTCCCGTGAGGGCAATGGTTATTAGCATTGTTACGAGCTGCCATGTGGTAACCGCTCAGCATGCCCTCCTGTGAGCGGCGAGGATGTTCCTGCCACCATTAGCGGCAGCGAACTACTGTCTATACTCGGTACCGGTAGATGCCGCCCTGGGCGCGCTAGGAGCGCCCGGCGACCAGTCAGCTACTGAACTGCAAATTCATAGCTGACAACGAATAGTACGTGTTAGCACGGTGCAATCGAGTCTGCTTTGCGGACTTCCGAGGCTAGTAAATTACTTTCCTTCAACATTTCGTAAGGTATTTTTGGGGTGGTGGAGGGAGACCTTGCATGGCAAGGATGGGATGCATTCACCCTGTCGTCGTCGTAGGCTTCAGGACGTGTCAGGACTGGTGCAGATTGCTTTTGTACCCTTAATGCATAAGAGAGAGAGAGAGAGAGAGAGAGAGAGAGAGAGAGAGAGAGAGAGAGAGAGAGAGAGAGAGAGAGAGAGAGAGAGAGAGAGAGAGAGAGAGAGAGAGAGAGAGAGAGAGAGAGAGAGAGAGAGAGAGAGAGAGAGAGAGAGAGAGAGAGAGAGAGAGAGAGAGAGAGAGTATATATATATATATATATATATATATATATATATATATATATATATATATATATATATATATATATATATATATATATATATATATATATATATATATATATATATATATATATATATATATATATATATATATATATATATATATATATATATATATATATATATATATATATATATATATATATATATATATATATATATATATATATATATATATATATATATATATATATATATATATATATATATATATATATATATATATATATATATATATATATATATATATATATATATATATATATATATATATATATATATATATATATATATATATATATATATATATATATATATATATATATATATATATATATATATATATATATATATATATATATATATATATATATATATATATATATATATATATATATATATATATATATATATATATATATATATATATATATATATATATATATATATATATATATATATAGATATATATATAGAGAGAGAGAGAGAGAGAGAGAGAGAGAGAGAGAGAGAGAGAGAGAGAGAGAGAGAGAGAGAGAGAGAGAGAGAGAGAGATATATATATATATATATATATATATATATATATATATATATATATATATATGTATATATATGTATATATATGTATATGTATGTATAAATATATTATATATATAAATATATATATATATATATATATATATATATATATATATATATATATATATATATATATTAATCACAGCAGGACAAGGTTAAGACAGTCTTTCTTCACCAACAGGGTAGTAGAACACTGGAACCAGCTGCCAGGAACCATGGTCAGTAGCAACACACTGAACATCTTTAAAAGCGGCATAGACAATCATTATAAGAATAGGGGGCTTGTTTTTTTATTCCAGGGAGGGTTGATCGACAGGGAGGAGTTGGGAGTTGGGAGGAGTTTGTAATTGTTGATTGTGTTATGCAATAGCAAGTGAGTCTCTTAATAAGTCTAAACGCTTTATAACTTTATATAGTGTGTACCTAGCAGTGGATTCAGCACCTTCCTTCGAGATGTAATACTGATGCGATTGTCTATGGTAGCACAATGGGTATGATGGGAGGAGTTTGTAATTGTTGAGTGTATTATGCAATAGAAAGTGAGTCTCTGATTAAGTCTGAACGCTTTATGAATTTGTGTGGGGTGTGCCTAGCAGTGGATTCGGCACCTTCCTTCGGGATGTGATGCTGATGAGATTGTCTATGGTGGCACGATGGGTATGATGGGAACAATCTCTAGCAGATGGCACTTTGCCTCCGCTAAAGATTTAGGGGGAAAAAAGTATGATGGGAGGAGCTTGTGATTGTTGAGGGTGTTATGCGGTAGGAAGTGAGTGGTGCTAGATAGGCTGGAATATATAGCTTCATAGGAACTTGAGATAGGGGATTGATTGGGGTGAGAGCATGTACATTTCTAGTACCTTTTCTAGATGGGCTTAACCCAGATGGGCCCCTGTGGCTCTTATTAAGCCTTGATACTTTATGACTATATATATATATATATATATATATATATATATATATATATATATATATATATATATATATATATATATATATATATATATATATATATATATATATATATATATATATATATATATATATATATATATATATATATATATACATGTATATATATATATATATATATATATATATATATATATATATATATATATATATATATATATATACATATACATATATATTTATATATATACAAAACCATACATTACGTGGGCTATCTGAGGCGCCTCCGCCCGAAGGGGGCCTGCAGCGGTGAGGAGTATCCTGTTCCGGCTATATGGGGCCCTGTGTCAGTGGCGGATCCAGGAAGTGAAGCTGGAAATGTGCCCCCGTGGAAGGAAGCGCCCCTTCGCCCAGGAAAAGACCTCCCTCCGCGAAGGTTCGAGTGCACCCAATCTCCCTCCAATTTTGTCAGGCAGAGACGCCCCTCGGCAGGAAAAGCACCTCTCTAGGTACCTTCGCGGTGGCGTCCCTCCAGACACATGTCCACTCCTCAGATGACACTTCCTGGATCCGTCCCTGCCTCCTGTGGCCGCAATATGTTTCCGATGGCGACTATGGGGCCTCTTATGACAACAGTGGGCCTCCTGTTGTGGTCTAGGGGCGCGGTCAGATCATTTCAGGTGGTCTTCTGTGGTTCCCTTCCAGGAACTCTCCTGCCACTGAGGGGGAGAAGCTATGGCGCCCTTAGTTCCCCTGACTGTCCTTTCGTCCGCTCTTGGACGAGGGTGGCAACTTGACCAGATAAAATGGACGGTAGAGGAAGCCTACCAATATAGATATAAATCCCTATATTTTGGAGGCGCTTGGTGGCCATCCTGCCGGAAACGGCACATTGTTAGGCAGGACGACCTTCACTGGGTTATTTAGGATACACTTGGCTGAAGTCGAGGAGTAGGTCTTTCAATTGGTATGCATCTAAATCCTCTTTATTGCCATAGAACGTTCAAGATAGCGTAGAGAAAATCGGTAAAAGTGCATGCAAGCCAATGACGAAGGGAAACCTCCAAGCCCAATGCAACTGCGCTACCAAACAAACTTCGTTGGGGCCCGGTGCTGCTATCCAAAGGCTTAATTGTAATTGTGATGCTCGAAGCCTTTCCCGATGCCTTATCCCTCTCTTTTAAAGAAGTCCTGTTCTGCTACACGTACAATTTTGTAATCTCAAAGCACAAAATCTGCGCTGAAATTTTAACTCAATGCCAAAGTCTGAAGAAAACGATGGCATAATTCCAGAGCCTGTGTTTGTGCTATTCCTAGCATGACCTGAGAGACATTCGACGTCTCGACCTCAGTCGGATGGGTTAATCCAATACTAGGTACACATGCAATACTATGTAAATGGCCTTGGGTTAATCAGCTGGCGTCACGTCTAGTGCAAGCCGTGGGCGCCGCCATGTTATCTCTATTTGTATTGCATTAGTACAGCGCAGGAAGGGAAGACAAGCTATCCAACTCATGTGTGCTGTATGGTAAGCCTTGAACGATACTGAACAAACCAGTGCGGCCAATTTTGAACAGCCCTAAGTAACGCACTTAACGCCTTGATGCTGGAAGCAGGTGTTTAGCCGACGTCCACCTGGGGAGGTCATCACGTCAATCGGCACTTATATTTTCGTCCTTAGCTTTAGCTCGGTGGCATCTCCAGGTTATATAATGTAATATATAATATAATATTGCAACACCAGTACCGGCTGCTGTCATACTGTGTACCTCGGCTGGCTACTACACGTCACAACGCGAACGCTGACTTCTCGCTCCACCAGTGCACCGACAAACGCTGACTTCTCGCTCCATCGGTGCACCAACGAACGCTGAGTTCTCGCTCCACCAGTGCACCGACAAACGCCGACTTCTCGCTCCACCAGTGTACCGACAAACAACAGCAGGTGTTCGTAACTCAGTAATGTATTTGGTCAGATGAAGGCGACATACGGCACAGCCAGCTCAATATCCGCAACAGGTGTCGAAGACCGGCCTGGTATGCTTTGATCAGGGTGGCCCCACGGCCACTCAGCACCCACTCTGCTGTACGGAGGTCGTATCGGCATTGCTGCTTTCCGAATTTCCGAAGATACCTTGAGTGCTTTGCGTACCTGCGCTGGCCGTTCCAACGTTCGAGGCACACCCGCTGGTAGAACCCTGCGGAAGCGCAGCATTTCCGTGAGCACAACAGCTGACCGCGCGCTTCAGCCACGGCGAGCAGCACAACTGTTCTCATGCGACAAGGCGTGGACAGTGTCCACGCCTTGTCGCGTCACTTCAGCGAGTAAACTGTGTTTGTCCACTGGACACACACAGTTTACTCGCTGGCTTTGTGATTTTCAAACGATATTCTGTGGATTGTAGTCCTGGTACATCTATGATCCCACCATTAGTTAGTGTGTGATTGGTTTTCAACCATAATACGGTATGGATCTTTTAGACCTGAATACGTAGGGAGGGAATTCCGCCCCCCCCCCCCCTCCGCCCGTGCGATCTTGGATTGTACTGATCCAAATTCAAAATTGGATATCTCAAACTAATTCTACTGGTCAACGTACACTTTTAGAAGGTCAAAATTTCACAAGTTTCGCAGAGGCAATCCATGTTAGAAGGCAATGATGGGTGGAGAAGAGCATGAACATAATTTACAACTCCATTTGTATTTTTAGATGGTAAAGTTGTGCATGGTTGTGAATAAATCATTTCTAGTGATCAAGAACACCATTTGATGTCCAAATATGCGAAGACCAAGAACACCATAGTCAGTGTCAAAAATACTGATTATCTTGTTATTTTTACATAATATAAACACTTATCGCGAGGTGTTTGACCAGAAGCGTCCCAAGGGAACAATATTAGCGAGCATCCCGAGAGGCCTGAATGGGAAGGCTATTCAAATTATTGACCATTGGACAAAAAACCTCTTGGATCCGCCACTGCGTGCCGTTTAGCATAATTGTGTTGTACTGGATTAATTTCTCCCTCCTCTTGATCCGCCATTGGCAAACTATCATCATAGCTACGTCATTTGAATACCTCTCAACATCTCCTGGATCCGCCATTGGGAAATCGTCTGACACCGCCACTGCCTGTGGTGCATTATTTGTCCCGAATCCACCCCACACTCCGAATATTCCGATGGAAATTGAATTGATACCACTTTCACAAAACCGTTCACATGTTGTCAATTTTTCCTTCCACTGGGTCCGCCCATGGCATGATTATGCTTCCTAGGCATAAGTTAGCATTTACGTAGGTAAGTAACGTAGTATGGACAGTTGAAGTTGGAATTGTAGGCATCTGAACAGCAAACAGTGCAAATATTCACATGCATGTGCTGTTCCTAAGGTTTCACAACATTATCGCGGAGGTGCCTCCCAATATTCAGTCCTCCAGCCGCCTCTGAAATAGTTACAAAATTGAAGTTTTGGTACGAAGCTACAAAAGAATGTTAGTAAAAGTCACCGAATATCATGTTTCTGTCACAAATGGCTAGCGAACGACAGGCGAAAAACCACAAAGGGGTCGAAATCTCCCCCTCCCCACTCCCCTTCCTTCTACGAGAAGAGGGTTAAGGATGGTTCGACCAGACTCAATGATGCTATCGATTATTTGCCAAAAAGCATGATAGTGAAAAATTTGCGTCACTCGAATAAATATACTTCCCTTTGGAGGTCGAGTTTGAATAGTTATGTGCTACTATTCTTATTGTCCTCCTCCTTCGTGTAATATCACGTAATGCAAATGGGTTCCTCATCGAAACGCGGGAGCAAATTTACCAGCAGCGAGAAGGTCTATCCGAGATCTGACGAGCTTGTGTCAGGAAGTGCTAAAGAAAATGACATCGACAATCCGCAGACACACATGGCTTACAAATGCGCTCTGAGCCGAGTTTGTTGTTTACTTACTCCGGTGGACGCCGAGACCTGCTTGATCGTACTGCTACCGAATTGATTCTGCTGCTGCCCAGTCGTTGCGGACGCCTGCGATCCACCCGAGGCGGTGCCGCCGCCGGGGATGCAAATGCCGCCGAAGCAGAGGGGCTTGGCCACAGCGGCCGAGACGCACACCACCAGGAGCAGAGCCACCACCTTCATGTCTGGGGAGAAAAAGTTGTCCTGAACACAACTCCAGGAGAAGGGCCACCACCTTCATGTCTGGGGGAAGAAAAAGTCCTCCGGAACACAACTCCAGAAGCAGGGCCACCACCTTCGTGTCTGGGGAGAAAAAGTCGTCCTGAACACAACTCCAGGAGAAGGGCCACCACCTTCATGTCTGGTGGAGGAAAAAGTCCTCCTGAACACAACTCCAGAAACAGGGCCACCACCTTCGTGTCTGGGGAGAAAAAAGTCGTATCGACTAAACCCGGCGACTAGAAAAAATATCGACTAAACCCGGCGACAGCTGTACATGGCTGAGAGGACAAAACCAGCCAGAGTTGCATGACTGGGGAGGACATAACCGTCCTTGGTTTCATGACTGGGGGAGATAAAACATCCTCAGCTACATGATTAAGTGATGA
>JAOTOM010003842.1:0-190815 GCA_034440615.1 Ashinkailepas kermadecensis
CAATATCACAGGTGGGCGAGTCTAAAACAAAAGGAGCTGCTAAAATGCAACGCCAGTACACTATAAAAGTGGAGCTGACTTGGTGCCGACAGATGCCCTCGGGCGAGATCTGTGGTGTTCTCCACCGGGCGGTGATGGTGTCCATGGGGGAGCTCGCTTACGCCCACTGGGGAAGGCCAGTGTTCGACTCTCCCACCCCATGGGATGGAGTGGCAGGCGGGTCCATGACCCTCCCCGTTTCTGGGGTACATTGGGGACTGGCTCTGGTACTTGCGGACGGTGGAGGTGTCGCCCTGGGAGGCTGCCCGCCAACTTGGGCGTCCGGCGACGACTCCCTGGAACTGATCCGTGCTGCCCGACCAGACGCACCCATATCTGGCGCCCCCCCCCTGCGGACGTCGACCGAGAGACGTGGTCAGGACGTGGTCGAAAGACGTGGTCGGGTCGCCGGAGGAGCGACCACCGGGACTCGTCGATAGGTCACGCCAGACTACCCTGAACTAGCTGGTGGTGGTGGGAGAGTTGACGCGGATGGTACAGGGATGGGGTGGGCTGGTGTGGGATCGGTGGAGGTGGTTAGTAAGGATTCCAGGTGGTTATCGGAGGGCCTGGCGGGCCTCTTGGTTCGCTGGGCTCGTTGCCATTTCTCCGGAGCTCTATCCGGAGAAGGCGGCGTCACGACCTCAGAGGCCGGTGTCGGAGAAGCAGCACGCTTTTCTTCCTCTAGGGGCATCTCACTCATCTGGTTTGGTGGTGTCGTTTGCGAGGCGACGGGTACGCCGGAGGAGCGAAGGAGAGCACACAGTTGTGCGATCAGTCCGCTGGTTTTATTTTCCTCTATCTGGAATGGGACTGATGTGGTGGTTTTGACTTTCGACGAGTAAGATATTTTAGGGTTAGACTGGCCATAAATGTCTCGAGCCTCACGAAAGGTTATTTTGCGGGCGTGGTTAATTGCGATGATTTCCTTTTCTTTAATGTAAGTCAGACAGGTGCGGTCAAAAGAAGCATGAGGAACCTGCTTTCCTCCACAGTTTACGCAGTTGAGTGTCTCGGAGTTGCACTGCTCGGTGATATGGTTAGAGGAAACGCATTTACCACATGCTGGATGGTTCTTGTAAAACGAGTTTGTATGTCCATACCTTTGGGATTTAAAACACCTCATCGGTTCGGGAAGGAATACTCGTACTTTGACACGCAGGCAACCCACTAGTATATCAGATGGTAAGTCTGTTGTGTTAAGAGTTAAAATGATGTTGTTTGTCGTAATCATCTCTGCGCCTTTCCTGACCTTCATCTTTCTCGCACCCGTGACTCCGAATTTGCACAACCCGTCAACGATCTCCTCCTCTGGCACGTCCCTCAAGTCATAACAATTGATTATTCCACGCGATGTGTTCTTGGTTTCGTGCGGTTCTACTTTTACTTGTATGCTCTCGTCCATCCTCCTGTCACCCTTTCTTACCCCGTATATAAACTCGGATGTCTACAACGCCTTCTCCGCCTCTTTCTCTACCGCAAACTCTACCTCCAAAGAGCCATCCCTGAGCTTTTCACAACGAACAATCTTCCCGAACCGGTCACAACCGTCTCGTCTTTGAAAGGGGGAAAGAGTGGCGATATTTTTCGTCTGCCCGCGAAAGATGAGGATACTGGGTGTATGGGAGACTTGGCCTCCGCAGCTACACGAGTTAGAATCGCTACTATCGGCGCCAAATGAGCGAGTGGTCCGGTTACCACGAGAGGGACCAGGAGTGTTTTGTGTGTTGTGGATGCCATACAGTGTATGTTTGTTTCAACTCCTCGGGAGCCCCACCACATAGGGACCCTACTGGGGGACGCCTGGGCCCCGCTGACGGAAGTACGCCAGGCGCCCGAGGAGCTATGCGGTGCAGGCGGCGCCTTCGCCGGGCCGGGAAAGAGAGACTCACCACTCAGACCAGGATCCAGCGCCGCCCACCACTTGACCCCTGCCGGCCAGGCCTGCAGGCACTGGGCCAGGGCCCAGACCTTCGGCCTGAGGCGACATGTCGCTTGACCCGTATGGGGCCCTACGGACCCGCCCGCCCCTCCGGGATATCAGGACCAAAGAGGCGTGTTGTTCCCCCGTCGCAACTAGCACCGCACAACGGGGGACCTCAGTCTCCAGGACTCCCGTCAACCCTGGGGGACAGGCCGAGGGGGCGCGACTACCGCGATAAAACTGAGCTGGTGAGCAGGACCGGGGAAGTTGTCCTACCTGCTCGTAGTAGGGAGAGTTGGTGTTGCAGGGCCAGGTGAAGGACATGGGTGTTGAGAGAGGATGGGCATTGGAACGGGGACGTATGGATGGAATGACGAGTGAGGCACTCCTCGTTTGGCCCTTCGCCGGCTCACCGGTGGACTGGGACTCCGGGTCATCGGGGCACGCAATCCCCCCCGCCCATCACCACCACGGTAAGGTGGGGGGGGGGATTGCGTGCCCTGATTCAATTTTCTTCGTTTTTTTCTCTAGATTTTGTTCGTTTGTGCGATAACTGGCTCTCGACTTCAGCGGCTTCAGAACCGCCTCATTTCAATGCATTTGGTTCCCATGTATCTCTGGGATCCGAGCTCTGAGCGGATATCAGGCATTTGGTCGGCGCCACGACGGGCGCTGGCCGGCTGTGAGATGTTGACTTCGTCGGCGCGTATGGCACGGCCGAAACTGTCATTGACACCTGCGACCCAGGTGGTGCAAGTGTGAGCGAGAGGCCCAGTCGGAGGTACTTTCGACCAACCGCTGTTAACCGCGTCATTCGATCGCCCACCTATAACGTACAACCACGCCACCATATACCATATTCGGTCTCAACCAATCATGATCTTGAGTAGTCAGCCCTCGCCGGCGGGCAGCCCCCCCTCCCCCGGTGGTGTAGTAGTTCCGGAACTGTGCTCGAAGGTGGATGTACGTGAGAAGCTGAGGTGAGCGAACCGCTCGGATGGACTGTTGTCTGACGCTGTCAGTCATGATTGCATATTGAGTTGGAGGTACGGACTTTGATTAATCTTGGTATCGCCGTTGAACTCTTGAAACTGTTGAAAAAGTTGCCACCATTTGGTTCACTAATCAGCTCGACCAATACAAGGGCCCTAACAGCTGGACTTTGAAGAACGGCTCTTGGATTTGAGAACTGGAGAGGGAGAAGCCGCTGAAGTTGAGAACCAGTTATCGCACAAATGAAGAAAAACTAGACTATCGCTGCCAGGCAAACAGAGACTTGCCTACAATGTCAAGCCTAGACTTCGAGCAGGTTACCCCATAGAGGGGCGAATCTAGCTAGTGAGTTCGGAAGGGGATGGCAAATAATAATATTCGCCAACTTGGGAGACTTATGGGATATCGATTGCGTTGGTTCGAGGGACGGAAGAAGCCTATTATTGCATCCATTGTAGGTAGGTTTCTTCCACCTACAATGCATCCATTGCATCCATTGTAGTCAGAGCCCATCAAATTACGTAGACGTCTTGCATATAAATACATGTTTCCATGTGTCATGTTATGCTTCCATGTTCACTTATAGAAGGTAAACAAGTTCCTTTGCACTGGCTGTGCCCAGGTCTCGTGGACTCTGCCCTCGCCGCCATACTCTTCCGTGTATAACAGCCATAGGCAAGACGGCCCAACCAGATCTGCCTTGTGCACACAGTTGAGTATTTACTCAATCGGGGCCCGAGCGGTTTTTGCTCGGATTTTTGTTTCATACGCCGAGCGGAGCACAAGCAGCGCATGGGCAGAGCCAAAGAACTCAGCATGGGCTTGGCCACTTAGCCGGCTCAAAATTGCTGGTTATTTTCTGGGTGGTGCTGGAGGTTGTAGTCTTTATGTTACTTACCATGTATCATTCATACATTTGCGCATAATGCTGCATGGTTTCAAAATATATGTTTGTATCTATACCTATAACCATAACAATTGTTTTTTTTGTTAGCTGAAAGGCAAGTATTACCAGATTGCTATCGCATGTATCATTGGTAAGGTATTTCTGAATATTGGAGGGGAATTTGAGATTGGCAGAGGAGTGCACAACATTGGAGGGACATGTGCCCTCTCAAAGAGACACACATCCACCTCTTACCGTGATGTTTTACAGCACAATATACTCAGAGACACAGCCAAGGGGGGTGGATGTGGGGGCACCCCACCTAGCAAACAAAATTACACTAGATCAAACAAGAATTTTGATATTTTCGCTACGCAAAACCAGAAATTGTCAGCGGGCGAAGCGATCCCAAAAGCGATCTGTTACATTACATTTTTTTGTCGGCCCCCTTAAGAAAATGCTGGCTGCGCCCATGCCCCTGGTTCGTAAGCGACGCTGTACCTGCAACGCACCATTAGAAGGGGCCAAGCACATCAACCGATCCAAAGGCACAGCTCGACCGTAAGACATCTGTTCAAGCATCAAATGACACCCCGACATTATTGTGCTGTATTGTCATACTCGGAGCTGCAATGGCCCATGACAAGCAATGTTGACATCCAACACGATCACTTTGGATATCCAATTCGATAATGTTGAATGCTCCTGTATCTGACTACCATCAGCAGGCGAAGAAGCGCAGGTTTCATAAGCAGAATCATTATCGTCCACGCACAACACCATTTTCAGATGAGGAAGAGTCAGTCTTCATCGAGCCGGACCGTCGCCCAGGTCCGCGGCGTCACACATGCCGTGGCGGCCAAGGTCAGAGGTGACGGGCGACACTCGCGCAATGTCAAAAGGTCGCACACCGCCGCGGGCGAGTGCGTCTGTCGAGTCACGGTCAAGAGGTCACACCGCGGTCGCCGAGCGGCAACACACATGGACGTCGACCACATCACAGCCGGGCGGCCGCCGTCTGCACTGACGTCACAGTTGCGACGCCGTCCCACTGGCCAGCGCCGCGCAGGCCGGCCGCTGATTGGTGCCGCCGCGAGGAGCGGCCGCACCATTGGTGGATGCCGTCTGGCTCGGTCTGTGATTGGCCTAGTCGGTGCCGTCGTGGCTGGCGTCCATTGCTTGCACACCTTCCCGGCTCGGTCCCTGTAACACAAATACGTCTGCCGTCCGTGGTATAATTCACCGGTACTGCACACCAGCAATCACCCCTGCAGCGCCACTATAACAAGCGACGGTGAGCGAAGTTGTATTCACATGCAATGGGTGAGCTTGACAATATGAGCGACAAGACCCGACCCGGCCCGACACGACCATCGCGCTTTTCGCTGATTAATAGCATTTAATTTAATTTAATTTAATTGGGACGGGCTGGCAACTTTCTCCGGGCACGGTGCTAATTTTACGACATTCAAAAGCTGTCCTGTGTTGTCAGCTGTGTATTATTGATTGGACGATTTAGTGTAATTAATTATAAGAAATGGACGACTTCCACAACTGGCATACGCGTTTATCGTCGGAACCTCGTCCCACAGATCTGAGAGTGGCACCTGGTCCCACCGTCATCCCACAGACCTGAGAGTGGCACCTCGTTCCACCGTCATCCCACAGACCTGAGAGTGGCACCTGGTCCCACCGTCATCCCACAGACCTGAGAGTGGCACCTCGTCCCACCGTTAACCCGCAGATCTGAGAGTGGCACCTCGTCCCACCGTTAACCCGCAGATCTGAGAGTGGCACCTCGTCCCACCGTTAACCCGCAGATCTGAGAGTGGCACCTCGTCCCACCGTTAACCCGCAGATCTGAGAGTGGCACCTCGTCCCACCGTTAACCCACAGATCTGAGAGTGGCACCTCGTCCCACCGTCATCCCACAGACCTGAGAGTGGCACCTGGTTCCACCGTCATCCCGCAGACCTGAGAGTGGCACCGTTGGACGCGCCGTCATCTACTTCACACATTAACAGCCTAAACATACCTGAATTCATAATGTCGCGATTTATTTGTTTGGTTTGTATAATTTATATTTGGCATTAATCAAAACGTTTTTCTATCACGTTTGAAACTTTGGAAGTCTCAAATAACACTAAAAAAATTGTCATACACACGGCGTCCAATGATACCATTTCGAGTACTGGGAGACGACACGTTTACTAATTACTCGACTTGTAAACGATTCGAGTTGACGCAGCGTGTTGCTCTCCTGACCACTGAAATCTGCTGAAAGCTGAACTCAACGCGTTTTTGCATGTAACTGACGCGAATTCGAAGCATGTAAGCTGCGGTGCAAAAGAAGCAGAGTTGTAGCGAAGACACAAACGTCATCACTATTACCCATTCTTGATAAACAACCACAATATATTATTGTACCAAAGTTAGTTCTGGGTCCCTCATTTCAATGCATTTGGATCCCATGGATCTTGGGATCCAATATGGTCGGTGCCTGCTTGTCGACGCTGACCTAAGCGCTCTCTGACGCGATGGTCACGAATTGGTGACGTGTCGGCCAGCGGTCGCCTGTATACCACTACCTTATAAGGCTCGGGAGGGACTGTCACGTGACTGGGTAGCTGGCCAGGCTCTGAAGTGTGAGCCAACAGCCCCTTTATTCGTCTCAGAACTGTCGGTGCGTGTTGACGTAAGTAGGAGACCCAGGTGAGGGCCAGTTGGATTGTAGAGGCTCGTGAGATGTGAGCGCTGGAACGTTTGGTCGCTCGGTTGAACGGTTGTCCGTCGCTGTCAGTCGCAATTGCTTGTTGATTGGCGGCTGTGTCTATGCTAACCTTTGCATCACTGTAAATTCTTGAGAACGTTAAACTATTTGTCACTGTATAATTCGTTATTTAAAGCGTTCATTACAAGGGCGCTAATCACGGTGGCTTTCAAGAACGGCTCTTGGATTTGAGAGAGGAGCCATCGAACGTGCGAACCAGCTATCGCAAAACTGAGGAAAAGCTAGACTATCACTACCAGGCAACGAGACTTGCCTACATTATGCTTTCACGCGAAACTGTCGAAAGAGTTTCCTTATGTTCAAATTATTTATATTCACAAAATAAATATTCCTTTGACGCCAGAGACCGACTCATACAACTTGCTGCTTTGCTGCCCATGGACACACCTTGTGACTGCAGTCACAAGGTGAGGTTAGGCTTCCATACAGCTTTCTTCGCGCACGCTTTCCAATTCTTCATTTGAACTGGTGAAGACAAACCCCATTTGTCCAACTAATCCATCAAGTACAAATGCAAAACGTTGGCCTGGAGATAGGCGGGGTTCCTTTATGCTTCCTGTAGCGTCGTGAAAAGTCGCTGGATTCGCTGCTCGATCCGCGACCAGGCTCTCGGGCGGAAGTCGTGGGCTGTGGAGGCCGAGGTTGCAACCGGCTGGCCAGATACGAGTACCAAGCGAGTGGGCAAACGTTGCAAACGTTAAACCGTGAGACAATGCGTTGCCTTTAACCCGCGCACGTCCAGGGGGGAAGATATCTGCCCCCCCTGCGGTTTTGCCTACTTTGCCGCCATACTAATCGGGTTAGCAAGGCCAAACCTCGCAAGGCTGCTCATTGGTCTTTTCCGCATATCCCCAGAATTTTTTGACCCTGGGTAATCTCAAGTCAGGTCACCAGGTCAGGCGAAGTGACCCAACATCTCTCGGAGTTCTTGGTGGCATCACTCCCAATAATTGGGCAATTGATTTCAAACTTATATCACGTCATGATCTTATCAGGGACTATAATATGTATATCACGGTGTTTTCGTAGCATTGACCTGAGGTCAGGTCGCGGCCATGGCTTCCCCCATTATAGGCCTATGGTAAAATATACAAATGTTTCCTGGTTACATATTTGCTCTCGGAATGACCTCCAACGGTTATGGCGTGTAGTTGGAAGCTATTCTCAATGTTACCGCTGACATTTTTGCTCAGTGACCTCACCAAGGTCAGCTGAGGTCACCTGAAATCACTAGCACATTTCTGCGCATTATATCGCACTGCATTGAGCTAGAAGGCTGAAATTACCGTAATTGTGCTTGTATCGCCAAAACGTGTCGATTGATACCTTACACGACCTCCCTAGTCCACGCCATGACCTTGACCTGAGGTCATAGTTTCGGTGACCCATCTGTTGACCTGACCTTAAAGTACACAGCGTATGCCGATAGCACATTTCAAGGGCTGTCGAATAGCATTTGTAGTTTGTTTCTATCTGTTACAGGTCCGGAGATATGTGTCAATATCTGAGGGTCCCACCCGATCTGGTCGAATTTGACCTATGATGACCCAATGACCTAAATATTGACCTGAGCAAGAACATTACCGAAATACTTTCGATAGAGCTTGTCATCGGCTATCCAACGCCGTTTTCCGTTTGTCGCTACCTAGCATAGTTCTGGAGATCTTGGGGGGGGGGGGCAGACATCTGCCCCCCCCCCGGACATGCGAAGTTGGCGCGGACCGCCGGACGTGCGAGTGTTAATATTATTATTCGTTCTTGGTTAGTTATTGGGATTCTATGGCGTTTCAACCGAAATTAATGATCATTTAACGGCCACTTATTCGATATTATTCATGCGTCCAAGCAAGACACTACATTTCTGACCTCATTTTTTTCCTTGTCATGATCGTGGCAGCAGAACCTGGTTCGGCTTCGCCCATGACGGCTACGGTGAGGTGGAAGAGTGCTGCTGTGCACACTATCACCCCTGGAATCTTGATCAGCTCAGTTAACAGATCAAGGGTAAGACTGTGATTGTAGTCTAGCCATATTCAACCAAATTCCAACAAATGCATCAAAATGCTCCCAAATGCATGCATGTTATGCATGTCTGGTGTCGAAATCATTGCATGCCGCACGGTCTAGACTCACAGTCACCGCGACTGACAGAGGCCAAGCAACAGAGGCAGGGGTCGCTGGGACATACGCACCGGCAACCGACCCACAAGTGCATGCTTTTCCACCAGCAGCGGACTGACTGACCCGCACGGAGATTTGGGCAGTCTGGATGGCCGATCGGAGAATGAGCCCCTTGGTCTGTTTGATGTACTCCTTGCCGACCGCCAGCGAACGCTCGAACGTCTGGCTGCGTTGGTTCACACTCTTGGCGTACAGGATCTGCCATGAGAGAGACATCGTCACCGCCAGCCGCCACGGTCCCAACACCTTCGGGCACACCGACACCGATGGTGGACTGGAGTCGCAAGTGGCGGACAGAACTTCTGTAGAATTAACTATGAGACAACTGTAGAGCATCAGGACGGAACAACAAATTTCCCTGGAGTTGCTGCCTCCGGAAATGACTGCATTCCTGTTCTGGGACTTACACACATTCCTTAATGAGTTGGCTGCTGAGTCGGTGCGGATTCCCTACGGCATCCTAATTAAAGTCGTACGTCAGGGCACATTCCGCCTAATGAACGTTCACGCCACAGCATGTCTTCATATTGTATGTGCCTGCTGGGGTCTATTCTTACCTCATGCGACGCTAGGCATCTAATCACCATCGTATGTCTTCTGCAGTAGGTCCTCACCCTATTATGACTCACAGCCAGCTGATACTGACCTCATTACGGGAGCCTAGGCCATTCCTTTCTCAGTCCATTACCTGTGTGTCAGTCGGTGATCATATTCAAGTATGGGCCGGTTGCTCCCTCACCTTGTGCGAGTACAGGTTAATTGGTCACCATCTTGTTCTCGAGATCTACACCAGTTGGTTGGTTATTGGTTTTACGACACGTCGACCGTTGAGTCATGTAGCGTCGCCAATCTCTCACGCCGATTGGTCGCGAGCGAAGAGTAGCGACAGGTGAGACTCGAACCCACAACCTTTCGATTGTGAGACGAGCATCTTACCCCTAGACCACTCGTCCCCGATCTACACCAGTTGATCCTCGCATTATTATAAAAGTGCAAGACAGTGGGCTCTCATATTGTCATCAGAATCTGAACCATTGATCCTCACCTGACGTATAATAATATATTACAAAAACACAGGTACTAGGATACACGAAAGACACACACACACACTAGTTAGTTAGTTATTAGGGTTTTTGGACGCATCAACTGCATTCACACACACACACTAATTGTCGTGCAAAAATACACGGGCGACTGATTGCACTGACTGATTGCACCCGAAATAAGATGAGGACACCTTCCAGTGCATTTAAAACTGCCTAGTACAAATTCCCTTCACGACTCCACTGAGACAAGTCAGCTGCCTCAAAGACAAGTACGTAGTCGTCTCTGCTGAATGTGCGCATCTGGGTGGGCCGCACACTCGAATAGTTGTACTCGTGCCACTCGGACGAGTACGAGCGTTTGCAATGTGCCGTGTAGTGGCCAGTGAGCAATGTACCAGAGTGATTGGCCACACCATATAGGTTGTACCGGTAGGTGTGCGCCGCCGAGTAGGGCGACAGGTCGAGCCCGTCCGCGGGAAAGCTTACGGTCGTGTTGAGCTTGTCGAGGTCGCGTTCCTGCGGCGAAAACCGTTTCAAGTGCACCACCAGAATGCGAGGGGGCTTTTGGATTGAAAATCTCTTGGTGCTCTTCTGGTACTTCCGGCACTCGCCACGCATCGGCTTTCATCTCAGTCGGGCACCTCATCTCTTGTGAAGAAATCGAAGAAAGCTTGCAGTTTCACCTGTCCAAACTTTGACGGGATGGGCAGGCTCAGTTCCTAGAATTGGTCCGAAAGTGTTGGACGCATGGCCGCACACGGTGCGTTGTAGCGTGGACTTGAGCTGACCGGCAAATAAGTCCATAAAATTGGAGTTCTCGAGTTGGACAAAGCGGATACACCAACTCGATGAACCTCTGGCTCACACTGACGTTGTCATTAATGCCAGCGGTAATGGGCTTGAAGAGTGCGGAGAGTGCGGAGAAATTCATCTGCGTCCTGCTACCGAGAGCCTACGAAGCGTTCATCGAAACTGTAACAGAGTTACTAGAAATTATACTTTCGGCTGTCCCGTAACTGTAAATGACGTGACCCCGTAAGCCTGCCGACCGTAAAAGTATACCGTAAATGTAACACCCCCACGGGCCTCTTGCTGCCGGCCGACTTCCGCCGTCTCGAGAGACTGTTCTGGAGTTCTGGAACCCGGACGGTGACGCGTCTGGGGGCGTACTCCGCTTTTCGACCAATGACAGGTCGGGGGTCTCCGAGCGCCACCAGCGGCCGCGCGCTGGCAGTCAGTCGTGGCTGGACTCTTGGAGCGCGCGGATCTGTGTCGATCGTTCCCGCGCCCGCTAAATTTCCATCTAATTTCGACTTCTAAATTCATCTGAAAGGCATTTCACGGCTTTCCTTCATAGAAGAAAGTTCTGTACTGGCGTCTAACTGTCTCGTGTGTTCGTTCGAGCGCTGCAGTGCAATACAGGCAGCATAGAGGACTTTGGTGATTTTACAACCGGGTTATCGCGAAACGCTGAGGTCATAGGCTATCACGCAGCCGATATAGGAACTTTCCTACAAAACCCTGTACCTGTGACTTGAAGGGCGTCGTCTTGACCATCCGGTTCGACTTGTCGGAGGGCCGCCGCACGTCGCATATTAGCATTGCGAACGACTTTATCAGTGCTCCTTTCATGGTCGATGTAGTGACGCTCATGTTGGATGAGTACTGGTCGCACAGGAAGTAGTCGTGCGGCGCACGCGTGTTGCTCGGGCACTGGAGCACAGAGTTCATAAAACATGTGTTGCCTATGTTTCGTAGCCCCATGAGGCAGGGCCGGTGGCTGACGCTGCTGGTTCCGACGCTGCCGCCGCCACCACCGCCGCTGACATTGTCGTAGCCACCGCTGCCGCTGCCAAAGCCACTGTCACCGTCACTGCCGCCGCCATAGCCACGTCCTTTGCCTCCAGTCCCGCCTCCATCGCCACCGGTACCACCACCGCCGCCATCGCCGCTGCCATCACCTCTGCCGCCGTCACCGCCGCCGCCACTGCCGTCAATCAGGCTGTCGCCGCGACCGCTCTCGCAGCGACACGCGGCAGACGTTTCGACCACAGCCTTCCTGGGATCGGAGTCACTTCTCGAAAATGGCGCCGCTATGCGGCCAGCCGAAGGTCAATCTGTGGGCCGGGCTGTGGTGAGCACAGAAGCCGTGTTGCCACGCGCAATTGCGGCAGAACTAAGTTGCCGCAGCCACGCTGTCTCGCGGCGCTCGCCGGTGCTGGCCGTTATGTGCCGCCCGAACTCTCGCACAAACTCTGAGGCCGCAGGTCCTAGAACGTCGGTAGTCTCAACGGCTAGGGGCTCGAACCTGTACCGCGAACAGAGGTCGGCGTAGCGGCGGCGTTTGTGCGCTCCTGCCGCACGAGCCGCGGATCCGGGCTCTAACGCCGATTGCACCAGTACGGTGTCGGCGAAGGTGTCTGCACACGTGGCGTCCCATGTCAGACACCTGCCTCCACTGCATGGGAACAGCGTGAGCCCGTCTGGTCGCTTGCCGTCGCGCCGGTCGAGATTAACCGGCTCCGGGATGGCAGGGCCACACTTGAGAGGCCGCGTTTCATGTCGTTCAATTGAGTTTGGGGAGAATCTGATCCTCACCTTGTTATGATAATCTGAACCATTCGCTGTTGAGAACCTTGTTATGCGAATCTGAATCCTCACATTGTCATGAGAATCTGAACCATTGATCCACACCTTGTTATGAGAATCCGAACCATTGATCCTCACCTTGTACGAGAATCTGAACCCTTGGTCCTCACCTTGTTATGAGAATCTATGCGAGCCTGGATCTGGCCCTCCAGGATCAGCTTCATCAGCTCGTCCTCGAGCTCCGGGACGCTGGTGTTGAACGCCGCCGCCATTTTACGCAGGTCCGCAGACGCGTACGGACTGCCGACGAGACATAGTGGAGCACAGACGATACAAATAGTGAGCTATATAGAATGCCGGTAGTGGCGGGTCAGAAAACAAATAGTTGCAAGTTGGGACAATAGTGGTCAAGACAGGAGGCACAAGTGAGCTTCAGAAGTTGTATCGTTCAGAAAATGCAATCGTCCAAATATTCCATACGCTCGTTCAGATAACCTGCCACAAACCCATAAGTACTAAAATGGTCTTTGAAGAGCGAGTGCACAAGTAAACGAATAAACGAGTACACTAAAGTAGCTGCAGTGTCAGTCATGATCATCACGATCATGACTGCCAAATTCAGCTGGGACATTCCATGCCAGATCGACCAGTGACTTTCATCCTCATCTCTACGATGTTGGTAAAAATTGGTCGGTATGGTAAGTAATTGCGGCGAATCCGTCCGTGGCAGCTTTAGGTCGATCCGACCAACGGTTTTCGAATTATAGCCTCGGGAAATTTTGGGAGGTTCCGAAAAGCGGTTGTCTTCCAAGGCCTGTATCTCACACACCGTCAGACATATACTCACTTTCTGATGCATTTTTGAGATTGCAGAAATCCAAGGCATGCATTCGTGAGTGTCTACAAAAATGCGTGATTTTGAGAAAATCGCCTCGTGACATTTTTTTCTGAGATTTCGTGACCTCCGTCCAATTGAAACTGACAGATTTGAACCCTCAGAAAAATGCACACATGCATTGTCTGAGAAATAAGAGAATACAAAAATATGTGTTTTGCTTATAAATATCATTGCCAGGGCAGGGAATCACTTGACTGTCCGCGCTGCAGCCGGCTGCCGTCGCCACCGCCGCGGCTCCTCCCCCCTTGGGTCTGCTGCTGCTAGCTCCTGTACTGCCGTTGCCGCCGCTTTGCCCCGTGGCTGCTAACACCGTCACGGCTCTGGCACATACAAATCTTAGCTCATAATATAGTATGCTACCGTACAACAATTGCTACAAAAGCACTACAATTGTTGTAGTTGAGTAAATACACGCGCCGTCCGGCTTTGTATTTGGTTTGCCATGAGATGCATTTCAGGCAAGGGAGCGAATGTATTTTCCTTGTATCTGATATACTGAACCACATAGGTGTCGGTTTGTATATTTCAACGGGACCCCTCAATGGATATAAGAAATCAACGCCCCTGCTCAGCCACTATAACCAATGCTGATCATTCGATTCTGGAACACTTGTATTTCTTCACATTTATTATCCGTTCACCTGATCAGATGTGCAATAAGATCACGCTTACATTAATCAGTAGAGCTCATAAATGTGACAAGTTGATCATTGGGAATCAGCAGAAACAGCAAGAGCATCAACGCAGTTGCGATGGAAGCCTGTAGCATCAGAGTAACAAGCATGCTCCATGCATTTGCCTAGATCCTAAACAGCATCAGATCAAGATGTGCCCCAGTCACCCTTTTTCTTGGTGGTTCGCACCTGCCGGCCGGACATTCCTGACAAACAGCTGGCATATTGAACATTAATATACAGGTGAAGACATCTAAAACGATTCACTTCCTTTGACTGCAAGCGCCCTAGAGAACCGGAGTTTCAGTTTTCAGTCGCTTCTGCCACGTACTGTAAGAGTTGGTTTGTGACTTCCCAAAATTCACCCCCCACCCCCCCCTTTCTGGCCGCAAAAACCCCAACAAAAACCCCCCCCCCCCCTTCTAAACCCCCCGAAAAAAAAAACCCCCCCCCCAAAAAAATTTTTTTTTTTTTCCCCCCCCCCCCCCCCCCCCCCCCCCCCCCCCCCCAAACCTCAACCCCCACCCCCAAAACCCCCCTCTTTTTCCTTTCCCCCCCCCCCCCCCCCCCCCCCCCCCTATATAAAATTTTTTAAAAAAAAAAAAAAAAAATTTTTTCTTACAAAAAAAAAAAAAAAAAAAAACCCAAAAAAAAAAAAAAAAAAACCCCCCCCCCCCCCCCCCCCCCCCCCCCGGCCCCCGGGGGGGGGGTCGTTGGTTCCCCCTCCCCCCCCCTTTTTTTTTTTCTCCCCCCCCCCCCCCCCCACACGGGGCCGGGTTTTCCTGGGGGCCCCCCCGGGGGGGGGGGGCCCTTTTAAAAACCCCCCCCCCCCCCCCCCCCCCCCCCGCGGGGGGTGACGAAAAAAACCGGCCCCCCCCCCCCCCCCCCCCCCCCCCCCGGTGAAAATTTTAACTTGGGGGCCCCGCGCTCCCCCCCCCCCCCCCCCCAAACATAAAAAAAAAAAAAAAAAAAAAAACAAACCCCCCAAAAAAAAAAAAAAATTTTTTTTTTTTTTTGTTAAAAAAAAAAAAAATACTGTGAGCTGACAAAATCGAAAATACGAGTGAAAAATTAATTCGTCAGGTCGTCGAATACGTTAGTTGCCGTCATCATCTGCTTATTATGGGGATGTCTCTAGCTTTCTCTTGCTAGCGCATGCTTAACGGTCCCTTCCACAAACTCGCATGCACTCTTCCCGTGGAACGTGGCCAAAACATGTCAGTCGCACGAGATACCAAGGCTATCACAGTGATGCCAAATGTTCATAAAGTGAACACAACCTGTTCTGAAGTTGCGCGAGACATCCATCAGAGAAGTAGTGGAGTTGTGTTATACTTGGAATACGACTTTTGACATCAGGTAGGAGACGATATAAAAAGGAGTGCACAATACATCGTCCTTTGTAGCATCAGAAATAAAACAAAAACTTTGGGAGCATGCGGTGGCCATGCTTTCAATATGCAACAATGGGATGAATTGCTGACTGGCGGCATCCCAGTGGAAGCCCCGAGCCAGGTCCCGGTCCCGCACAATGAAGCAATCATTTTCCGCAAAGTCCGCGACAAAAAATCAATGTTTTTACATTAACTAAGGTGTATCGGTCTCTGCTCATCCGGCGCTTATCAAAAACCTCATTATCAAACATCAAGCCTTCATCGATGTCACGCTTGCAGATTGATCTTTGATAATCCATGATTCCTTGGCCTCCCAGACACTTCGCATTCTTGCGACATGCATTTTTTTTCGCATTTCATGTCACACACTGCATGAAACACCAATTCAGCATAAGTAATAACTCGTTGGCCTAGCGGCTGGCGCATCAATCATGAGCTTTGCGTTCTGGTGGTATGTATGCACACACACAGTATGAGCTCACTGCTGCCGACAAGACCACAGCATTTCAGCCTCAGCAACGCAAGGTAAAAAACAACAATAACTGGGGAGTGCTGATGTCCCCCTGATGCAAAACGTTAAAATATCTTAGATCCCTCAGAAGTAATACATTCTGCACCTTTTTGTGCTCTTTCCTTGTTTGGCATCACCACGTAGTCTTTCGAATCAGGGCACATTCTTCCGACTGATTTAAGAGATCGGTGGCCTCTCGTATTGCATGCACAGTGACACACCCGTCTATATATGCGGAAGCAGGCCACATTCGGCTTTAAACTGGCGATTTGTAATGGCCATGTAGAGCGTAGCTGAGAAAAAACGCAGTTATTTTGATATATTGCGCAACAGAGTGAGAATCTACAGTCATCACCTGTAGTCTGTGGACAGTTGACACACTCGTCTTTCAGCCCCTGAAGCATGTGCTCTTACCTGCAAAGGGAGGGAGGAAGAGAGCGAGAGCAGGCCCAATGCATGCATTATTACTGAGGGGTCCAATGCATGGAGGCAATGGTAGGGCCTAATTTGGGGGAGCACCCCACATAGGGTACTATATCAAAAGCTGAAATTATTTGAGCGAGAGGACAATGTCCCCTCAAACTTACACAAATTGAAACTCATGCAGCTGAGTATATCAGATTTAGGGAAGAACGGCGCTCACTCCCTTGCCTGAACTGCATCTCATGGCAAATCAAATGCAAAACCGCACAGCGCGTCTATTTGTCAACTACAACAGCTTGCATCATGAGCTAAGATTTGTATGTGCAAGAGCCGTGACGGTGTTAGCAGCAACGGGGCAGAGCGGCGGCAGCGGCAGTACAGGAACTAGCGGAAGCAGACCCAAGGGGGAGCCGCAGCGGTGGCGGCGGCAGCCGGCTGCAGCGTGGACAGTCAGTGTTTTCTGCCTTGAAAATCATATTTATTGACAAAACCCATATTTTTTAATTTGAACTAACACAATTCGTGTATCTATCTTTCTGATGGTTCACATTTGTCAGATTCAACTTGCCAGGGACCACAAAATGTCACGAAATAAATGGTCACGGGATCATTTTCTCAAAATCACATATTTTGGCACATACTATTACAAATGCATTCCTTGGACTTCTGCGATCTAAAGCATGTATTAGACAATGAATCTGTATGACGGTGTAAGGGGTAGCGGCCGTTCAATAGAACATAGAACGCATATTCGTGACTTCCCCAAATCCCCCTAGGCGATAACTCAGAGCCAGTTGGCTGGATGGATCTACAAATTGCACAGGCGGATTCGCAGCACCTGATCATCCTGTAAGCCCGTTTTCATCGAAATCTGAGAGATGAGTGTGTTATTTCTGCTATTTCACTGGTCGATCTGTCGCGTAATGCGCCAGCTGGCACACGTACTCGGTCCGGTGGAGGTGGACGACGCTCACCTGAAGTACTGGACGAGACCCCGGTTGCGAATCATGCTGTACAGCTGACGGATGTATTTGGCCAGGTAGAGGTCGAGCAGCAGCAGGTCCCTCATCTCGTCCAGCATGCGCAGGCAGTCGGCGTACTGAGACTCGTGGAACTTATAGATGGCGTCACGCAGGCCCGGCTCCAGCTCCAGGAACAGCTTAAACGAGCTGAAACCGTTCCCGATCGTCAGGAGGCAGCACCAGCTACCCATCACCACAATTTTCTGCTGCTAGTTATCTTCGAAAGGTGGTCACCTTCACCCGCTGGTTAATATCCGTTCGGCGGCCGACTTTCGACTCCATCACATCCGGTTCACGTTGTCGGGTGACAACCTTCAAACGAAGGTGTGATCGAAAATAGATGTTGAGATAGCACAGTTGGTGTTGTTTATTCGGTGGCTCTCGACGCACTTTATGCACGTCCACGGCTAATGGCGCCGAGGTAGCACAGTATTTAATGTGAACTTCTATCGAACTCATCACCAAGCAAGCATCACTCAGGTAGATTACCTACTAATGTTACCATTGCAAATGTTACAATCACCTTGCACATATCGCGATTCACATCATAGCATACCATATAGAGGCAAAAATTACTACCATTTATCCACCATGCCATTTTTTATTCACACCATAGCTACTACTCAAATACTACCCACTGTGATAATAACCAGCAATAGCATAGTACTCCACTATGCATGCTGTCAGAGGATCGCCAACAATGACGTGGCGCTACTCACGCACTGCCGATGACGTCAGACTTCAGCTGGGCGCGGCTGTAGGTAGCCAGGGCGCACAATCCTCCGTAAACGGCTACGTTGGAGGGTGAGATCAGCTCTGGTAGATCGCAATGGTCAAAACTGCACTGTGGGCCGCCAGGGGAGCATTGTGGTCAAAACTGCACTGCGGGAAACTTGGGGAGCCTAGTGACCAAACTGGGCTGTGGGACGCCGGGAGGTAGAGGATGAGGCCCATCACAATACAAAATTTCGTACTTGCACAGCGTTAAAATAATGGTTTTTCGTTAGGTGTGAGATATCGAAACGAGAACAGTAGGATGTCGAAATTTGCTACGGAATTAGTGTCATTTAAAATGCTTTTGATATCTTTCAGACGCAACTTTGAGCCAATGGCGCACTTACGACCGTACCTTTATCATTTGTTTTGAGATTCATAACCTAGCAAGCGCTATATTCGGGATAGCGAGAAAAGAAACCTTATGATATAAACCACCATTTTATGCAAAACCACATTAGAGGTAATCCATTTACCTGAAATTGAGTTGCGAAATCTTCGTGTATCACTATCCATTATCGAGAGCATGAGCTTATCTTACTACTTATCAACGAGATACTGTTAGAAAGGAGACAAGAATACTTCATAAGGACGTATCACTAAGCAGGATGTCGATACTTCTTTGAGAAGGATGTCGATTGCGCGCTCAGAAAGTGGTATACACGAATAATTTATTTCACGAATAATTTATCACTGTACTTGCATCACCAGGTTTTTCTCAATTTAACTCCTTCGGCAAGGTATCTGAGAATATTTTTCCACCATGTGGCATGCATTACAGTTAAACATCAACTCTACCGGGCCATATTGTGCTATAGGTCCCTTACTTTGTGGAACATCCAGCAATGGTATACAACAACTCTGGCGACCCCATGCTGTTGAAACATGGTGAGGCTTGAATAGGGCATGCCAAAAGAACTTGTCCAGACTTGACTTATGGTGCAAGCCTCCACTTCCAGAAGGTTTATCGGGCTTCAACACACTCCAGCATACTGTAATGTCGAAGAAAGGAACTGTACGATCGGTTGTCGTGGAAATTATTCGGTATATTTATCTAATGCACATTATGTAGTACGAAATATACCCATACGAAACCTAGATTCGCGACCGGTACATAAATATATCATGTTTTATTCAAGCAGAACCATGAAAGTACCTGTATGAGCCATACAACAGAACGTCCATTATTAAGAACCTGCAAATATAGAATTGACCGAACGCTACAGCAAACATTAGATAAAAAACAAGGCAACCGTGCTTAACATGCTGCCGTGTTCCTCACGCTTCCCTTGAAGGATAAATTATACAGGCTTGCCTTGAGATGATTACGCCCCCCTGTCAGTTATACGTACCTTGAGAGTCGTGAATGTCCAGAGAAAAAGCCTTACCTTGAGAAAGGACTTTGCGGCGTTTTCGTACGCTCCGTGACGCAGGTGAGCCAGGCCGGCGGCCAGCTGCAGCTTGGTCTGCACCGATTCCCGCCACGGTGCCGACTGCAGACATGGGTCACGCCAGGTCGCATGGTGCTAGCCAGTATGAACCTCTTCGACTCATGGCACGAAAGACGTAGGTACGTAGGTGGGAAGGCATCGTAGATACGGTATCGAATCAAGATGTGAAACGAAGTCAGGCTATATTTAAGTCGGAGAAAATGAGTGGCATGAAGCCAGGACATGCCATGCCATTGAGCAATGTGACAGCAGGCCAAAGAGAAGTCGTCAGGGTATAATTGGCATGCTAAACTAGACCACGCTGTCATTCTTGGTCGTGTGTCTAAAAAAACAAATGTGCAAAATATCAGCAAATACATGGGATCGCGGGAACAGTCAGGAATTTTTTGCTAACTTAGCTTGCATGATATACCAACACATTTTCTAGCACGGTTAGCAAACACAACACCAGATGGTTACAGGCGAGACCAGAGGTCAGAGGTCGCCGCGGGGCCGTATCCAAACCCGCCGTCCTGGACGAACGGCCGCATACGTCACTGGGCAAGAACCAAACCGACCAGCTACTCCGTCCACAGTCGACAGCAGACATCCACCACCAGTCGACATTAGACATCCACCACCAGTCGACAGTAGACATCCACCGCCGGTCGACAGTAGACATCCACCGCCGGTCGACATTAGATATCCACCACCAGTCGACAGTAAACATCCACCGCCGGTCGACATTAGATATCCACCACCAGTCGACAGCAGACATCCACCGCCGGTCGACAGTAGACATCCACCACCAGTCGACAGCAGACATCCACCACCAGTCGACAGTAGACATCCACCACCAGTCGACAGTAGACATCCACCGCCGGTCGACATTAGACATCCACCGCCAGTCGACAGTAGACATCCACCGCCGGTCGACAGTAGACATCCACCACCAGTCGGCAGTAGACATCCACCACCAGTCGACAGTAGACATCCACCACCAGTCGACAGTAGACATCCACCGCCGGACGACAGTAGACATCCACCACCAGTCGGCAGTAGACATCCACCGCCGGTCGACAGTAGACATCCACCACCAGTCAACAGTAGACATCCACCGCCGGTCGACATTAGACATCCACCACCAGTCGACAGTAGACATCCACCGCCAGACGACAGTAGACATCCACCGCCAGACGACAGTAGACATCCACCGCTGGTCGACAGTAGACATCCACCGCCGGTCGACATTAGATATCCACCACCAGTCGACAGTAGACATCCACCACCAGTCGACATTAGACATCCACCACCAGTCGACAGTAGACATCCACCACCAGTCGACATTAAACATCCACCACCAGTCGACAGTAGACATCCACCACCAGTCGACAGTAGACATCCACCGCCGGTCGACATTACATCCACCACCGACATAACATCCACCACCGACGTGACTCCACCACCAGACGTGCATCCACCCCGACGACAGTAGACATCCACCGCTGGTCACGTAGACATCCACCGCCGGTCACATTGATATCCACCACCGTCGACGTAGACATCCACCACCAGTCGACATTAGACATCCACCACCGTCGACATTAGACATCCACCACCGTACAGTAACATCCACCACCAGACGACGGTGACATCCACCGCCAGACGACGTAGACATCCACCGCTGGTCACGTAGACATCCACCGCCGGTCACATTAGATATCCCACCAGTCGACGTGACATCCACCACCGTCGACATTAGACATCCACCACCTCGACGTAGACATCCACCACCGTCGACATTAAACATCCACCACGTCGACGTACATCCACCGCGTCACATACATCCACCACCTACATTAAACATCCACCACGTCGGTAATCCCGACCTCCCCCCCGAGTACATCCACCTTCACACATCCACGCGTCACATTGATATCCACCACGCGGTCACCACGTCAATTGACATCCACCACCGTACATTGCATCCACCGTCGCACCCCGTACCAGACTCGTAATCCACCACTATATCCACCACGTGACGTAGACATCCACCACCGTCACAGTAGACATCCACCACCAGTCGACAGTAGACATCCACCACCAGTCGACAGTAGACATCCACCACCAGTCGACATTAGACATCCACCACCAGTCGACATTAAACATCCACCACCAGTCGACAGTAGACATCCACCACCAGTCGACAGTAGACATCCACCGCCGGTCGACAGTAGACATCCACCACCAGTCGACATTAGACATCCACCACCAGTCGACAGCAGATAATTGAATATTGGGGTGTTAGGGTGCGTCAACCCCAGTGGGTTATAGTGCACCCATAACAAGCTTGCTTCATCACACATCAGATTGTCACATGTGAAGAGCGCTAAATAGAACATATCTGGGGAAGCAAATTATCAGCTAGGAAGGTGTGCATATTACTTCAAATCCTGCAACGAAGCACAAAACTGCTCTGTTGTGTATAAATCGGGAATCATTTCCCAACAAGTCGTCCAACCTGAGAGTATTAGCATCATATCCGAAGTGACGCTTACGCAGTGTTAAAATAATGGTTTTTCGTAAGGTGAGATGTCGAAACGGGCACAGTAGGATGTCGAAATTTGCCATGTAATTATTGTCATTTCAAATGCTTTGGATGTCTTTCAGACTCAAATTTGAGCCAATGGTGTACTTATGGCTGTACATTCATCAGCTATTTTGAGATTCATAATTTAGGAAGAGCTATATTTGGGATAGCGAGTAAAAAATACCTATGCTATACACTGGTACCGCATGTCATATCGCATTATGGATAATCCTCTTACCTGAAATTGCATTGCGACATGTTTGTGTATCACCATCCCTTATCAAGAGCATGAGCATGATGCATATGAACGAGGTAATATCAGAAAGGAGATACGAATACTTCTTAAGCAGGCATCAAGAAGAAGGATGTCGATATCTTGGAGAAAGATGACGATTGAGTGTTCAGAAAATGGTATATTCCACCCTATCTCACGAATAATTTAACACTGCGCCTACGTTCTTCCTTATATGCTGGGCACACCATCAGCACATGGTGCACAGTCAGCGCGGGTGTTAAGACATTTCGGCCATTCTTCCCCGCACAATAAATGCCTATGTGTGGCTAGCGTATGACCAATTCCGAGTCGACAGATGGCCACCTCGTCCCTTCTAGTTTGGCTGAAGGACGAGGGCCACAGCGCTAGGTGTGGTTTGATTTGCTATAATTTGTCGAACTCCACTTGATCCCATCTGCCCTGCCACTGCCTGATAATAAATGTTGAGATAATTGTGTAGTGGTCACTGGCTGGAAGTGGGAGCACGCGGCTACTTGGTGCTTGTGCTGCACGCCTTGCAGCCTGATCGGCCAGCTCGTTACCACGTATTCCGACATGTGCTGGGATCCAGGCAAGTGTTACTTGTTTTCCCATGTGATGCATCGAAGTAAGTTGCGATAAAATGTCTCGTACAATGACATGTTGCTGGATAAAACTGCGCAAGATCAAGACTGCTCAGAGAATCAGTCAAAATAACATGTAATCCTCGTCGTCGACCTCGATGTATGAAAGGGTTTTGCTGATGGCTATCAACTCGGCAGTGAAGACCGTGGCGTGTGGCGGCAGGGGAAAATATATTGTGGTGGATCATCTAACGAAAACACTACGCACGCCTGTATCTGTCTTTGAACCATCTGTGTATGTGACGATGTAACCATGATATGCTGAAGAAATGTGCTCTAATGTACGCGATAGTAAGTCGACAATAGACATCCACCGCCAGTCGACAGTAGACATCCACCACCAGTCGACAGTAGACATCCACCGCCAGTCGACAGTAGACATCCACCGCTGGTCGACAGTAGACATCCACCACCAGTCGACAGTAGACATCCACCACCAGTCGACAGTAGACATCCACCGCCGGTCGACAGTAGACATCCACCACCAGTCAACAGTAGACATCCACCACCAGTCGACAGTAGACATCCACCACCAGTCGACAGTAGACATCCACCGCCGGTCGGCAGTAGACATCCACCACCAGTCAACAGTAGACATCCACCGCCGGTCGGCAGTAGACATCCACCACCAGTCGACAGTAGACATCCACCACCAGCCGACCACCGCCTCACCGCCCATCCACCGCCGCCGGTCCATCCACCGCCGGTCCACATTAGACATCCACCACCAGTCGATAGTAGACATCCACCACCAGCAGACCACCGCCTCACCTCGTTCTCGTCCGGCGTCAGCTCGGCCTTGATGACGTAGCTGCTGACATGGGCCCAGTGCTGCAGGTACGCCGACACCTGGCGTACCGAGCGGGAACTAATCAGTACCGCACCCCGCCGACACCTGGCGTACCGAGCGGGAACTAATCAGTACCGCACCGACACCTGCTACCGTCATCACCTAGACACCTGGCGTACCGAGCGGGAACTAATCAGTACCGCACCTCACCGACACCTGGCGTACCGAGCGGGAACTAATCAGTACCGCACCCCGCCGACACCTGGCGTACCGAGCGGGAACTAATCAGTGCTGCACCTCACCGACACCTGGCGTACCGAGCGGGAACTAATCAGTACCGCACCTCACCGACACCTGGCGTACCGAGCGGGAACTAATCAGTACCGCACCTCACCGACACCTGGCGTACCGAGCGGGAACTAATCAGTACCGCACCTCACCGACACCTGGCGTACCGAGCGGGAACTAATCAGTACCGCACCCCGCCGACACCTGGCGTACCGAGCGGGAACTAATCAGTACCGCACCTCACCGACACCTGGCGTACCGAGCGGGTACTAATCAGTACCGCACCTCACCGACACCTGGCGTACCGAGCGGGTACTAATCAGTACCGCACCTCACCGACACCTGGCGTACCGAGCGGGAACTAATCAGTACCGCACCTCACCGACACCTGGCGTACCGAGCGGGAACTAATCAGTACCGCACCTCACCGACACCTGGCGTACCGAGCGGGAACTAATCAGTACCGCACCCCGCCGACACCTGGCGTACCGAGCGGGAACTAATCAGTACCGCACCTCACCGACACCTGGCGTACCGAGCGGGTACTAATCAGTACCGCACCTCACCGACACCTGGCGTACCGAGCGGGAACTAATCAGTACCGCACCTCACCGACACCTGGCGTACCGAGCGGAAACTAATCAGTACCGCACCTCACAGACACCTGGCGTACCGAGCGGGACTAATCAGTACCGCACCCCGTCGACACCTGGCGTACCGAGCGGGAACTAATCAGTACCGCACCCCACCGACACCTGGCGTACCGAGCGGAAACTAATCAGTACCGCACCTCACAGACACCTGGCGTACCGAGCGGGGACTAATCAGTACCGCACCCCGTCGACACCTGGCGTACCGAGCGGGAACTAATCAGTGCCGCACCCCACCGACACCTGGCGTACCGAGCGGGAACTAATCAGTACCGCACCCCGTCGACACCTGGCGTACCGAGCGGGAACTAATCAGTGCCGCACCTCACCGACACCTGGCGTACCGAGCGGAAACTAATCAGTATCGCACTCCGCTAATTTCGCAACTTGATCTTCATACAGCCATACAGCACGCATAGCCTGATGGGCTATGCGTTCCCCTTTTCAGGTCTAGGTTCCATTATCTGCAAATGAACAATTCATAATGGCTGGCTCCTATGCACAAGATCATACCCCCACCTTCACTTGCAATCAAAACTTCCTGATGCAAACGGGTAACACCCTCTTATCTACAAACCAGCACAGGTAAACCACTGGCTGTAACTTCATGACGTTGGGGCTGAAATCCACCACTGACCTTGTTGACTTTGATATGGACTTACATTGCTGAGCTTGACAACATTGACACAGATTCACACCGCTGACCTTGATGACATTGAGGCAGACGTGCACCATGTGTTTGCCGCTGGTGCAGTAGTCGCGGGCGCGCGAGTAGCACTTTAGCGCGTTGCTCAGATCGCCACAGTCCAGGTAGTGGTCTCCCAGGTCGTCATGACCACGCCGGATCGACTCCTTGATGGAGTTCGACTTGTAGTTCTTGAGGTCGTTATCTAGCTTCTCCAGCTGTCGAAGAAGCGGTGCGGTTTGTGGTTTCCTTCACGCTGATGGCTTTCTCAGGAAAACGACATGGCTGCCCAGAGAAGGGGCTTTTTGCCCGACGTGGCGAAAGGGACCCAGTCACAAAGCAGGATCGTGCTGAGTGGGTGGGGAAACAGGACAGTATTCAATAGATGTAAGTTTCCTAAAATAACTGCCACAAGATGTCAATTGAGACAAGACATCAGAGAACACAGCACATCCTGATCATATCCAGCCAGCTTGGCCTACCATCCAGTTTGAACTCAAGCGTCCTGACGAGAGTGCTGCTGGGACCAACATACCAGTGCCCACCTTGAGAGCAGCCCGCTTGGTGCGGGTCTCCACCCACTGCTGGTCTAGAAGGGGCACGACATTGCCAGTGGGGCCCTGGCCGGTCACGTCCGGCAGGTTCTGACCCGACCTGCAGTGCCAGCACACCAGGGTCATGACCAGGGTCATGACCAAACCCTGGTCTAGAACAGAGCAACTGACACTCTGAACGGCACGTCACCACGTGACCAGAGGTAAACAAACGGTACACCTCGAAGCAGGTCAAGAAAAGGCAGTCAATAAAGCAGGCGCGAAGAAAGCACATCTGCTGCTTAGTGACAGATCTCGAGAGAACACGCTGCAATATGCAAATTATGGCATAAACTGCCATCTGATGACAGGTAACATCACCTGACGTGCAGTACATGTGACCACCACCCTGAACACGTCACATCACCAGTGGAGAAAACATAACCACCACCCAAGAACAGGTCATGAGAGGATCTGGAGCTGCATCCCGGGTCATGAGAGAGCAGCATCCCGGGTCATGAGACATACCAGGACATAACTGACCTAGCAGTCCCATAGGTACTTCCAAGGTACATACCTAAGGCATGCTGTAGGCACAGACCTGGCTCCCCCGATACTCACGAGATGGCCTGCTGCAGCTGCCGGTGCAGACTCTGGTAGAGTCCCACATTGAAGGTGGTCTGCACCAGTTGTATGGCCGTCTTCAGCGCCTCCACGCGCAGCGGCGGACACCGCTCGGCGATAAAGATGAGTCGGTGGAGCTGGCCCAGACCTGGAGCACAGCTATCATTACCCACCTTACCAAGGTCTGGTGTACAACACACAACAATCACCCAGCTGACACATACATGGTACACAGCACACAACAACCACCCAGCCGACCAATACCTGGTACACAGCACACAACAACCACCCAGCTGACACATACCTGGTACACAGCACACAACAACCACCCAGCTGACACATACCTGGTGTACAGCACACAACAACCACCAAGCTGACCTATACCTGGTGTACAGCACACAGCCAGCACCCAGCTGACACATACCTGGTGTACAGCACACACTACCACAGCACACAACAACCACCCAGCTGACACATACCTGGTGTACAGCACACAACAACCACCACCCAGCTGACACATACCTGGTACACAGCACACAACAACCACCCAGCTGACTAACATACCTGGTGTACAGCACACAACAACCACCCAAACTGGTACACAGCACACAACAACCACCCAGCTGACACATACCTGGTGTACAGCACACAACAACCATCCAGCTGACACATACCTGGTACACAGCACACAACAACCACCCAGCTGACACATACCTGGTACACAGCACACAACAACCACCCAGCTGACACATACCTGGTACACAGCACACAACAACCACCCAGCTGACACATACCTGGTGTACAGCACACAACAACCACCCAGCTGACACATACCTGGTGTACAGCACACAACAACCATCCAGCTGACACATACCTGGTACACAGCACACAACAACCACCCAGCTGACACATACCTGGTGTACAGCACACAACAACCACCCAGCTGACACATACCTGGTGTACAGCACACAACAACCACCCAGCTGACACATACCTGGTGTACAGCACACAACAATCACCCAGCTGACACATACCTGGTACACAGCACACAGACAACCACCCAGCTGACACATACCTGGTGTACAGCACACACAGTCAACCACCCAGCTGACACATACCTGGTGTACAGCACACAGACAACCACCCAGCTGACACATACCTGGTATACAGCACACAACAACCACCCAGCTGACACATACCTGGTACACAGCACACAACAAGCCAGCACCTAGCTGACACATACCTGGTGTACACAGCACACAAGTCAACCACCCAGCTGACACATACCTGGTATACAGCACACAACAACCACCCAGAAAACAGCACACAACAACCACCCAGCTGACACATACCTGGTGTACAGCACACAACAACCACCCAGCTGACACATACCTGGTGCACAGCACACAACAACCACCCAGCTGACCTATACCTGGTGTACAGCACACAGCCAGCACCCAGCTGACACATACCTGGTGTACAGCACACAACAACCACCCAGCTGACACATACCTGGTGTACAGCACAAAACACCATGACACAAACTGACACATACCTGGTGTACAGCACACAGCCAGCACCCAGCTGACACATACCTGGTGTACAGCACACAACAACCCAGCTGACCATACCTGTACACAGCACACAACAACACCCAGCTGACACATACCTGGTGTACAGCACACAGTCAACACCCAGCTGACCTATACCTGGTATACAGCACACAGCCAGCACCCAGCTGATCTATACGTGGTGTACAGCACACAGTCTGACATATATGTGTACAGCACATAGTCAGCACCCAGCTGACCTATACCTGATGCACAGCGCACAACCAGCACCCAGCTAACCTATACCTGGTACACAGCACACAACCATCAAACAGTGTGATGGTCGCTATATGACGTTGATATGCATGCAAGTCATAAACGGCTCCAAACGGTAACAACAGTCACAGATGAGTGTTTTTAAGGAAGATGTGTACGTATACGGACGATGTACACACGGTGCCCAAGAACAAACAAAAAAGTTAATGGCAAACGAGGGTGAGTGAATGGGCAAAGGAGCAGAAACGGTGGCCCGCGTCTGCTCCATGACGGCGGTCGGCCATGGCAGCACCCACCACAGCGGAGGAAACAACGTGGCTGACAGAAAAGACTGGACTCCAACACTATGCGTGACTTTGTCACAGATACACAGGTACTACTGATGCCCTCGGGGAAGCTTCGCCCCAGGCTAGTAACAGCACCACACAACAGCACAGCACCACAATGCGCAGTTCGATACAATACTGGTCTTCGAGTGGTGTGAAATCCATTCCTCTAAGGGACCATTACTTGGACCTTTACATATTAGAATGCAGGGGCGCGCGCGCGCACGCGCACGCGCACGCACACGCACACGCACACGCACACGCACACGCACACGCACACGCACACGCACACGCACACGCACACGCACACGCACACGCACACGCACACGCACACGCACACGCACACGCACACGCACACGCACACGCACACGCACACGCACACGCACACACACACACACACACACACACACACACACACACACACACACACACACACACACACACACACACACACACACACACACACACACACACATACACACCAGGCAAGGTAATTAGTCATGTAGTCAGGTATGTGATAGCTCAGAAACGGTGGCCCGCGTCTGCTCCATGACGGCGGTCGGCCATGGCAGCACCCACCACAGCGGAGGAAACAACGTGGCTGACAGAAAAGACTGGACTCCAACACTATGCGTGACTTTGTCACAGATACACAGGTACTACTGATGCCCTCGGGGAAGCTTCGCCCCAGGCTAGCAACAGCACAGCACCACAATGCGCAGTTCGATACAATACTGGTCTTCGGGTGGTGTGAAATCCATTCCTCTAAGGGACCATTACTTGGACCTTTACATATTAGAATGCAGGGGCGCGCGCACACACACACACACATACACACCAGGTAAGGTAACTAGTCATGTAGTCAGGCATGTGATAGCTCCGTGGATCTCCGTAGATCTTGCCAGTATATGACGGTATGTCATGAGATCTAGAGAGCAATTCAACTGCCCTCCACAGAGCAGAACGATATGCAACTCAGCAGGTCATATACGTCTCCAAGTCCAGGCTAGTGCTGATCACCTTGGAATGGTGCAATGGCTCCCTTTATAGCAGATCATACACGTCTCCAGGTCCAGGCTGGTGCTTATCACCTTGGGATGGTTCCATGCATTCCGTTATGGCAGACCAGGTACGTTCGAAGTCCTGGTTTGTGATGGATACCTTTGAATGACTCCATGCTTTTACCTTCATAGGAGACCCGGCACGTCCGAGATTCCGGTTCGCGGTCAGCACCTTTGGAGGGATCCATGTGTTTTCCCTTATAGGAGTCAGCAATGTCCCGAGATCGAGGTTGGTGCAGAGCACTTGCGAAAGCCACGGTGTCTACCTTTATAGGAGGCCAAGTATGTCTCGAGGTCGAGGTCGGCGCTAAGCACCTGTGGAAGCCATGGTGTGTACCTTTATAGGAGGCCAAGTACGTCTCGAGGTCGAGGTTGGCACTGAGCACCTCTGGCAGAGTCTCTTCGGCGGCGTTCTCGTTCTCCTCCGGAGGCGCGTCGATCTGCATCGGCTCCAGAGCGTTCTGTGGCAGTCCACAGCCAGGTGCACATGACAGGCTGTGACACACAACAGCACGACTCAGACACAGCACTGCGACACAGACACAGCACTGCGACACACACTGACACAGCACTGCGACACACACTCTGACACAGCACTGTGACACACTCTGACACAGCACTGTGCAATGATAAATTATTCGTGAAATAGGGTGGAATATACAACATTCTGAACACTTATCGACATCCTCCTCCAAGAAGTGTCATGCTCATGCTCCCGATAAGGAATGGTGATACACGAGCATTTCACAGCACAATTTCAGGTAAAGTGATTACTTATAATGTGATATGGTATACAATACCAGTTTATATCATAGGCATTTTTCACATTACCCCAAATATAGCTCTTCCTAATTTATGAATCTTAAAACAAATGAAAAGGGTAGTCATAAGTACACTATTGGCCAAAATTTGGGTCTGAAAGACATCAAAAGCATTCTAAAGGACACTAATTCCATGGCAAATTTTGACATCCTACTGTGCTCGTTTCAACAACCCACACCTAATGAAAAACCATTACTTTAACACTCACTGTGACACACTGTGTCACACTCTGACACAGCACTGTTACATACTGATGCAGCACTATGACACACTGATACTGCACTACAACACACACTGACACAGCACTGTGACTCCACACTGCAACACACACTGACACAGCACTGTTACACACTGACACAGCACTGCAACACACTGACACAACACTGTGACACACTGATACAACACTGTGACACACTGACATCACTGCTACACACTGACACGGCACTGTGACTCCACACTGCAACACACACAGCACTGTTACACACTGACACAGCACTGCAACACACTGACACAACACTGTGACACACTGATACAACACTGTGACACACTGATACAACACTGTGACACACTGACATCACTACTACACACTGACACAGCACTGCAACACACTGACACAACACTGTGACACACTGACACAACACTGTGACACACTGATACAACACTGTGACACACTGATACAACACTGTGACACACTGATACAACACTGTGACACACTGACATCACTGCTACACACTGACACGGCACTGTGACTCCACACTGCAACACACACTGACACAGCACTGTTACACACTGACACAGCACTGCAACACACTGACACTACACTGTGACACACTGATACAACACTGTGACACACTGACATCACTGCTACACACTGACACGGCACTGTGACTCCACACTGCAACACACACTGACACAGCACTGTTACACACTGACACAGCACTGCAACACACTGACACAACACTGTGACACACTGACACAACACTGTGACACACTGATACAACACTGTGACACACTGACACAGCACTGCAACACTGTGACACACTGACACAGCACTGCAACACTGATACAGCACTGTGACACACTCTGACACAGCAATGTGACACACTGATACAACACTGTGACACACTGATACATCACTGTGACACACTGACACAGCACTGCAGCACTGTGACACACTGACACATCACTGTGACACACTGATACATCACTGTGACACACTGACACAGCACTGTGACACACTGATACAGCACTGTGACACACTCTGACACACTGATACAACACCGTGACACACTGACACAGCACTGCAGCACTGTGACACACTGACACATCACTGTGACACACTGATACATCACTGTGACACACTGACACAGCACTGCAACACTGATACAACACTGTGACACACTCTGACACACTGATACAACACCGTGACACACTGACACAGCACTGCAGCACTGTGACACACTCTGACACATCACTGTGACACACTGACACAGCACTGCAACACACTGACACAACACTGTGACACACTGATACAACACCGTGACACACTGACACAGCACTGCAGCACTGTGACACACTCTGACACATCACTGTGACACACTGATACATCACTGTGACACACTGACACAGCACTGCAACACTGATACAGCACTGTGACACACTCTGACACACTGATACAACACCGTGACACACTGACACAGCACTGCAGCACTGTGACACACTCTGACACATCACTGTGACACACTGATACAACACCGCGACACACTGACACAGCACTGTGACACTCTGACACATCACTGTGACACACTGACACAGCACTGTAACACACTCTGACACATCACTGCGACACACTGATACATCACTGTGACACACTCTGACACAGCACTGTCACACACTCTGACACATCACTGCGACACACTGATACATCACTGTGACACACTGACACAACTCTGTGACACACCGATACAACACCGTGACACACTGACACAGTACTGCAGCACTGTGACACACTGCCACATCACTGTGACACACTGACACAGCACTGCAAACTGATACAGCACTGTGACACACTCTGACACAGCAATGTGACACACTGACACATCAATGTGACACTGCCACATCACTGACACTCTGACATAGCAATGTGACACACTCTGACACATCACTGTGACACTGACACAGCAATGTGACACATTGACACATCACTGGACACTATGACACATCACTGTGGCACTCTGACACATCAATGTGACACACTGACACATCAATGTGACACACTGGCACAACAATGTGACACACTCTGCCAGATCACTGTGTCATTCTGACACATCACTTTGACACACTCTGACACAGAACAGTGACACACTGACACATCACTGTGACACACTGATATATCACTGACACACTCTGACACAGCACTGCAATAAACTCTGACACAGCATTAACTATGGCAACTGGAGGACAACAAAGCTCAGAGAAGCCCTAGCCTAGACCCATGTACAGTCAAAGCACCAACACATGGCTGATCAACAGACACAGCATGGGTCACTCACATGCTACATGGTCCAGACTCCAGTCAGGAACATGTGACATTGGGTCAGCCATGGGTGTGCTTTATGACCACCAGGAACAAATAATAGTGAAGAATTAGAGCTGGGAAGGACAAAAAGTGTTTATCTTCACATCTGAAGATCCAAAGAAGAAGAGCATAAGTACCTTGTGCATTCATTGCAACCTACACTTCAATGCCCATGGGCATTTGTAGTGCATAAATGTGCAATTCAGCTAAGAAATGCTGTGATTATTGCCGATATGGATTTAAACTGGTCAGCAGTAGAGATACAAAGATTGCCTTGACCAAAATGTGGTCAAACTTTTTCTTCCTTGGGATGGCAGACATGCCATTTCCTGCCAAGATTGCAGCTGGTGCCATCACAAACACAGCATCTGCATGGCACACATCTGTCACAGAGCATCTGCATGGCACACAGCTGTCATAGAGCATCTGCATGGCACACATCTATCACAGAGCATCTGCATGGCACACATCTGTCAGAGCATCTGCATGGCACACAGCTGTCATAGAGCATCTGCATGGCACACATCTATCACAGAGCATCTGCATGGCACACAGCTGTCATAGAGCATCTGCATGGCACACATCTATCACAGAGCATCTGCATGGCACACAGCTGTCATAGAGCATCTGCATGGCACACATCTGTCACAGAGCATCTGCATGGCACACAGCTGTCATAGAGCATCTGCATGGCACACATCTATCACAGAGCATCTGCATGGCACACATCTGTCACAGAGCATCTGCATGGCACACCAATTTTTCAGTGGACATACCTGCTGTCCAGAGGAATTCCCCAGAAACATACTCTTGAATGGCATCTTTGCAGCTTCTCCACTCCAGACCAACAATACTTAGACCTGAAATCAAATAGCACATTCTAGAACTAGTAGACATTCTCAATGGACATTTGCACCTTAGAGTATTTTGTTTTTTGATGTACTATTTAATTCATATGTTTGTGGACTAGCATTCATCCAGCAGCAGTTTCATCTCATTCTTGACATAGCACTTTCCAGACATTTTGTCAAATAAAAATCCGCACAGGTCAGTATTATGAAATGCATTCAAACATTACTGCCTGGTATTTTAGCATTTGATGTTGGCTTTGCCCCACCCCCCAATAATTTCAAATTTTAATATGGGGCCCTATCCGGAGAGCAGGCAAAACAATTTGGACCAACCTATGGCCTCCATGTAGGCATTGCAATTGAGCACCACCCCCTCCAAATAATCCTCAGACATCAATGCCCCTGGCAGGTAGGTACCTACCTATTTAGGTACCTACCTGGGTCTGCTTTAGGTACCTACCTGGGTCTATTTAGGTACTGCACATGGGTCAGAACCCAGGGGTGAAAAAGCATGCAGTGCTTTTCAGGGTGGGAATTAAGGCACTTCTTAAGAGATTTTATCTCTGAAAACATTTTTGCACTCCGGGTTCATACTGGATAGGATGGGCTTCACATGTTGATGTACTCCGACACAAATGTGGGAACAAAGATATCAATAAAAACAAACACAGCACTATGCCCAAAAAAAAAAACGCTGGTTATTCCACTTACGGTCACCACTCAAACTAATCACTTTTTGTAGCAGTCAGCAGCCGGACCACAGCTTCACACACTCCATCAATCTCAACCACCGGAATCGCCGACAACAACGCGCCAACAGCAACTTGCAAGATGATGTGCATGCACACTGAGAACACTTCTCTGGCTCTGGAGCGGCGTCTCGGAATACCTGTGTTCGTGCCACCCTATAGTGGGAAACTTTGATAGTTTTAAGAGACGTCTCCGGAGTCCACCGATCAAAATTGGCTGCGTTAGTGTTTTCTGTTCTGAAATCTGTCTGTCAACCAATCAATGCAAGGTATTTCGTATATGACGTCATAACCATTAGCAACTTTGAACACATGGTTAACAGTGTCCACACAAGTTAACAGTAAACACAAGACCTTGACTGATCCTTTGCTTTTATCACATCCAACTGTGGCATGTGAAGTAGCAGAGTTGCGTTCGCATTACGTGGGAAATTGGCTGCATAGGTAGGTATGCGCTTTGAGCCGAGGGTGAAGTGTGAAGTATTTTTGTTTGTTTTTCATATGGCTAGCCTTGTACTGAGACCAACAGTGAAAGGAAAACACATTTCTCCTGTGAGTTATAAGAAACGAAACAGTGCTGATTATTACGGGTCACTGCCGGGCAGTGCCATCCATTGTTCACTTCTTTGTTTGTATGTTTTGGCATTTGATTTGACCAAAAATGAGAATGATATTACTTATGCATATTATGTAGGTACTGATTTAGGTTTTCTGGTCATTTACTGGTAAACAGATTCCATGCATAAAAAAATAATGTTGATGAAAATGTACTCCGGAAGAAATCGGTATGCACTCAGACTCCCAACCCGGAAAGTAAGTTTCCCACTCTGGTGCTTTTGCACCCAGGGGTGCAAAAGCATGTGGATTCTCAAATCCACATTATCCTCGGTAAATTTACAGAACTAGGTAAAATGCGATTTTTCGGATTTTTTTTTTTAATACGGGGTATCTTAACGTAAAAATCATGATGCGACCACTCATTTTCTCCGCAAATGATTACTTTTCAGTTGGCAAACAAATACACGACCATAATCTTCACTCTGCAAACTAGCAGATCGCGTATAATTATCCATACCTGGTGTGTCACAGACATGATAAAGAAGACATTCAACACTTCAGGCACTCAATTTGATACTCTTTGACATCGAAAACCTTATGTTTCTGCCTTAATTCGACATTATCTCCGAGAATGCATATACTCGCAACACGCCGCGCCAGTCACCGTCGATAATGGTGGCGTCAACATTCCTTGCGATGCTGTATTATTTTATTTAAATATATTTGATGACGTCATGGCCGAAAAATTTGTTCGGATAATTCTGGTTTTCCGGTTAGGTTAGGTTAGGTTAGGTTAGATTACATTATGATATAATATATTTTATATATTATACTACGTTATCTTAGTCTAGGTTAGGTTAGGTTAGGTTATTTTACTTTGTTGTATTATTTATATATTAATATTTAATTATATAATATAATTATATAATAATATAATCTAACCTAACCTAACCTAACCTAACCTGAAAACCAGAATTATCCGAAACAAATTTTTCGGCCATGACGTCATCAAATATATTTAAATAAAATAATACAGCATCGCAAGGAATGTTGACGCCACCATTATCGACGGTGGCTGGCGCGGCGTGTTGCGAGTATATGCATTCTCGGAGATAATGTCGAATTAAGGCAGAAACAAGGTTTTCGATGTCAAAGAGTATCAAATCGAGTGCCTGAAGTGTTGAATGTCTTCTTTATCACGTCTGTGAAACACCAGGTACGGATAATTATACGCGATCTGCTATGTTTGCAGAGTGAAGATTATGGTCTGTATTTGTTTTCCAACTGAAAAGTAATCATTTGCAGAGAAAATGAGTGGTCGCATCATGATTTTTACGTTAAGATACCCCGTATTAATAAAAAAAAAAAAATTCGGAAAATCGCATTTTACCTAGTTCTGTAAATTTACCTTATCCTCTCCACATCAGCATAATTAATCCTCCAACTTTATCATTCACAAGCTTAATGGTGGTGGTACTGTTTGGCAATGAACCCCTATGTGATGTGCCCAAGATTCACTGGGAGGTGCAACATGAGATTCTGACTTCACTGATTTGATTAAATAATTTAAAATATCCACTGTACCTGCCTAGGGGAAATTTGGGGTACTTGAACACATTCTGCTTCCAGAAAACCTACCTTTGGACATTTCCCACGTCATATTCGGTATGAAAATAAAAAAAAATGGTATTCATAGATGTTGGACCTTTCTATACTGAGAGGTACAAAGGTCTATCATAGTTCTAGATACCTTGTGTACAGAGCTTGTAAAGTTGTTGATGCTATTTTAGGCTTCCGAGAGCAGTTGCTTAAGAAAACTAAGGAAGTGACCTCCATTCTTTTTTTTTGCAATTAGATACACCAGTATTTTTTAGCAGCTACTAATATCCTGTACCACAACAGCTACAGTGAAGTAATCCTGCACACCCACATTTTCATGTTCTGAGTATGGCACACCACTATGAAATAATTATCTGCTTTAAAGTTGCTCTTTGTAAGTGTTTAGATGATTTTCATTGAAAGGACCAGTTTGAATATGAATAGCTTGCTCATTTTTGTGTTCAGTAAGCACAGTACAATTACTGGTTTGGCATACAGAAGCAGCAGCAGAGCTATTTCTTGCATGTCTTAAATGTTTGACCCCCCCCCCCTCTTACCCTACTGCCTTAGCCCAAATTGTAAATTTGTCCTTTGAGGTAATTTTTGAATTTTGTACTTTATTTCCAACACAAACAAACCTAATCCCTTTGCTTACATTATGAGGATGGAATGTGTGTAAAACCTGTACCGTGGATACCTTAAAGAACAATAAGACCCTTACTTCCATACCTACTCCTACAATCTCCACACAACCAATCCACACTCTTCGTTTACTGGAGATTGCCTTCTGCGCCACAATCCCCTTGCAATCTGGGAGAGTCTAAAAAACAGACACCATCTCACATCCACCGTTCAACGGACACCATCTGGCAGACATGGCCAATCTCGGTAACCGCCAGCACGATCTTCATGAAACTATCACTAAAAGATCAGCCGAATGCCAAAGGTGTGCGGTTTGGACTGTCGTGACCTCGAGTTAGGTCAAAGGTCACAAAATCGTCTAAAAACTAGATTTGTTGCTTACAGACGTGGCCGATCTCGGTAACCGCTGGTTCGATCTTCATGAAACCTTCACCAAACGGTCAACCGTGTACCAGAGGCGTGCGGTTTGGACTTTCGTGACCTTGGGTCAGGTCAAAGGTCACCCAATCGTCGAAAAACAGATTTTTGGCACACAGGCACGGTTACCTTTTACTTGACCCAATTTGGTGACATTTGTCCTGCCCCAAGGTCACACAATTCCAAACCGCACGCCTCTGGCACACGGCCGACTGTTTGGTGAAGGTTTCATGAAGATGGAGCCAGCGGTTACCGAGATCGACCATGTCTGTAAACCAAAAATCTTGTTTTCGACGAATTGGTGACCTTTGACCTAACCCAAGGTCATGAAAGTCCAAACCGCACGCCTCTGGCCCACGGCCGACCGTTTGGTGAGGATTTCATGAAGATTGGGCCAGCGGTCGCCGCGACAATGTCTGCGAGATGGTGTCTGTCGAACGGTATATGTGAGATGGTGTATATTTTTAGACCCTCCCGCCGAGCGGCGGCATATGGGCAAAAGATCTGGCGTGCCGCCGGCTCGCATGCATTTTGGCCCTGTAATGAAATGTTGTAAAATGAAAAGTTGTCGATAGATTTTGATAAAAAGTAGTGAAAAATGATGCTGAGTTCATGATGAAAAGATAGAAAAGTCGAAACACCTGTTAAAGTATCGTAATTGTGCTTTCCAGGTGTCTAACTTATATCATCGTTTTGCCAGCTTTGTGCAGTATTCGTCATGTGCACCCCATGAAATCAATACCCCGGATACCCGATAAACGCTAACGAAGTAACGCTGGGAATGTTTGTAGTTGACAGCATATGTGTACTGTGTCTGCATCTTATATCCTAATCAGGTGCGGATCCAGGAATTGTCATGGGGGGAGGGTATTTGTCTGGGGGCGCAATTTCTTAGGAGGTGCACCCTTCGAAAATACCTGAAGGGGCGCATTCGGCCAAAAATCCGCTTAGCGTGGTAGGGGGCGTGCACTTGAGCACACTGAAGGGGTGCTTCTGGCTGAAAAAAAAAATATGGGGGTGGGGCACTCGAGCCATCCCGGAGGGGCGCGGGCTCCAAATGTCATGGGGACATGCCCCTGAATCCTCCGACCATCGCTGAATCCGCACGACCATCCTGCAGGGCACGGGTTGACGCTCGGGCAGGGGTGTTGCTTGATGTACTTTCGAGGGGGCAAGTGCCCCATCAATGTTGGCTTTGCCCCCCACCCCCCACCCCCGCCGATAATTTAAGGCGTTAACACGTGCCCTGAAGGGCCTTTGAAAATTACGCGCCCTGGAGGGGGGGGGTGGATTCCGTCCCCCCTAAGATTTCGGCTCCTATTAAAGCTGGAGGAACGAAATTCGCAGGGTGCATGGGCACGGTAGTGACCTCTATTGTGTCCAAATGTCATGACCTTAGGTCAATATCTTCAAGGTAAAATGAGGTCACATTTTTCAAAATTGTCTTGTTTTGCGTGGCTTGGCTTATCATTGTTATGGATCGCTGTGATGGTGTTTAAATGCTCCAAAATGGGCATCAATGATGTTTTGGACATTACTTATGATGCAATACAGATGCTAGATCCGACATTTGACATCATGTCACCTATATAGCAGAACTTTATCAGGCCAGTTACCTGTTCCAGTTACCGGAACCGGGCCGCCCGCCCGACTGCTCCGTCGGGCAGCTCGGCGCAATCGGCTTCGCGAAGAAAGGAGTGAAGTACATGAATAAAGTATGGAAACGCTTAGGTACACAATGACAAGCAGTAGTGCATTTATGACAACATTCCAGTTGACCAAGTTTGGTTCCATTAACCTGTCATGAACTTGACCTGACTTGACCTCGGTGACCTAACATGACCTTGACACTATATAGCATATCAATATACATCAAACAAGTCGCTAGTGCTGCCATGAACACTTCCCTATTGCGGATATACGGGAAGCGCATCAGCGCAGATTTTGTGGTCTGGCGCTACGAATTTTTTTCTTCAATTTAACGGCCCGTAACTCGAAAAAAAACGACCGATTTCCATTTATCTTACTGTAAGCGACGCGCCGGTGATTTCTAAGCAGATACGCAAAAACAATGGCGTATATCGACCGGTACAATCTGGAGTTATCTACGAAGAACCGGAGGGGTGGGCGGATTTCGCCCCCCCTCCAGTGCGCGTGTTAACATGCTACCCTATGGATGGGCTCCCCGAATCAATCGGAGCCTGCCCATTGCCTTCATGCATTCCCCCCCCCCCTCTCGTCCGAATAATTTTCAAAAATCAGCATTCGTGCGCTCAGGACTTCTTCTAAAATTGTAGTTCTTTCTATCAGCCCGGGACTCCTCCAATAGCGTAGCCAAGAGGGCAGGCGCGGATCCATGATTTTTAGTGGAAGGGGCATGTCTGGAGCCACTGGATGAGCCCTCAGGGGTGCCTTCAGCTGAACATTTCGAGAGAGGCGCACTCGGGGTCTCGGAAAGGAGACTTCGACTGAAAATTCAAGGAGATGCACTCCACGATTCAAAGGCGTACATTTTAATCTCGAGGGGCGCCTTTAGCTGAAAAAGAAAATTAGAAGGGGTTGCGCCCGAGCCTCACTGTAGGACCACTTTCCTGGAAAGATGGGTGTCACTTTGCCATGAGCGGACACATGTCCCCTATGCCCTATATATCTGTCTCCGCAAGGGGATGAAGTGCAGGGACGCGGCAGATCGGAGTACAGGCTTAGTGGGGAAGAGATGATTTGTTTTTTACTTGATATATGAATATATATCAAGCAAAATGTTTTTGCTTCATATATAACTATATCATTTGAAAATGATATAGTCATTTCACCACCTAGGACGCCCCAGCATCACCGCTTTACATACGAGTATACAGCACGATGCGCAGCGCCTACCGGCGCCGACGTTTTGCCCATATGCGGCGCCGTCGTCGGAAACTTTTTGAAAAGTCGTGTTGGCTGTCTAGTTATGTACTGGGTCAATGATCTGCACATGATCTGCACCGGGCCCCCACGAAGTGGGTTTGGTAGCGGGCTTGAAGGTTTCCCTTCACCATTGGTTTACATGCAATTTTACCGTTTTTCTCTACGCTCTCTTGCATGTTTTATGTCCATACAGATCATTTTGACATATACCAATTGAAAGAACTATTCTTCAGCTTCAGCAAAATGTATCCGAAATGACCCAGTAACAATTGTCCTGCCTAACAATGTGCCGTTTCCGGCAGGCTGACCATCAAGTTCCTCCAAAATAAAGGGATTTTTTTCCGATATTGGTAGGCTCCCTCTACCGTCCGTTTTGGCTGGTGTTGTCACCCCCGTTCGAGAGCGGAAGAAAGGACAGACGGGGGGGAGCTAAGTGCGTCATAGCTTCTTCCCTTCAGTGGCAGGAGAATTTCCGAAAAGTAACCACAGAAGACCGCCTGAAATGATCTGACCGCCCCTAGACCGCAATAGGAGGCCCTTTGTCGTCATAAGAGGTCCCATAGCCGCCACAGGAAGCCAATAGCTGCCACAAGAGGCAGGGACGGATCCAGGAATTGTCATCTGGGGGAGGGGACACGTGCTTGGAGTGGCGCCACCGCCAAAGCAGCTTGAGGCGTGTCTTTCCTGCCAAGAGGCGCCTGTGGCTGAAAAATTCGAGGGTGTTCGGGTGCACTCGAGCCTTCGCGGAGGGACGCGTTTTCCTGGTCGAAGGGACGCCACCTTTCATGGGGGGGGTATGTGCCCCAACTTGCCTCCCTGGATCCGCCACCGACAGGAGGCCCCATATATCCCACGTAATATATATTTGTGCATTTGTGTGTATATATATATATATATATATATATATATATATATATATATATATATATATATATATATATATATATATATTTGTGTGTGTGTGTGTGTGTCTGGTGCATGAATGGTTCAAAAACAATCTGCACCAATGAGCCGCAAGACATTATTGCAAATGATTATGCCCTTTATTTGCATGCTTACGGTTAAGCCTACACATGAATGGATGCACGCATTTGGTTCGTGGGTGCATATACAGTCTGTATATATTGGTGGCAAATAGTGAAAATAATTGGTGTGGCAGGGGGTGTTTGTTGATACCCGCTGATGACATCTGTTCGCTATGTCTATGTGCAGGAAGCTGGCTGCATCTGTCATTGAGTATGCAAGTCACAAATTGGAAAATTGCATACAAATGGTTACCTTCGACCCAACTGCAGATGTAGCGTCCTGCTTGCGTGGTTCATAAAACTCCCCGAATACGAATATATCGAGTGCGTATATGTTCTTAGTACGATTTTCACGTGTATTTGCGCATACGTATTTCAAGTACAAATGTATCGCGAATTTATAACGTAACCAAGTAACAACGGCAGCAGAACGACTACCTGCGTGGATCGCCAACTGTGGTTGGTGAACAAAAATGCAGACATGAACTCACAATATAAGAATCTTTCACCCGTAACTTCGCCTGCTTTCATTCATCACTCGCATCGCAGCCGTAATGTACGAGTGGTCTGCGCACACGTGGTGACCGTCTGTCACGGCGCGGCTTGAACTTGATCTGACTATGTACTGAACTGGGGCGGCAAGGGAACACACGCCAGCGGGTAAGGCTACCACTGATGGTGGCCTCAGCTGAGATACCATTCGCGCAAATGCCGTCGCAGGAGCCGACGGGACGGCTTCGGGAACGGACACAGCAAGGGCACCACTCGCGACCTGATCTGGCCATAATGTGAATAACCTATCAAGGTCCGCGACCTGGACCGTGCACGCCTGACCCGCTGTCTGCACGATGGTCGCTGGCAGCCGGCGGCTGTGGAAAGCTGACGTCTTCCTATTTATATATGTATTTATTTATGTCACAATACATGCCCTTCACGTGCAGTGGCTATTATGGACAGTCCTCTGCAATTTGTTTTGAAAATCACATTTTAAAGTCATATTTAGGCAATCCAACATCCGTAGGTTTTAAGTAATACAATATTAGTGCGTTTAAGTGATTCAACATCAGTAGGCTAGGTTAGGTTGTATTAATTTGTATGAATAATTGTATGTTATTTTTCATTATATACCACCAGACACAAAACCTTTTCCCCACACTTCCCATATGTTGTTGAGGTGGGATAGCAGGTACATGTAGTTAATCTTTTTCTTGTTTAAATAAAGTTATTTCAATGTTTTTAATATTCTTTTCTTGGACTGATTTCTTAGACAGAGGTACTTGAACTTAAAGTGCTTATATCTTTGGAAGTTTTCATTTTCCAAAGGAATGAGTGTCAAATCAGAAAACATCAGAAAAACAACATTGTGATCAGAAATGGCCCAGGGACTTCTTATGCATGTTTGCAATTTTAATGATGACTATTGGGGTTTTAAGGTGCGTAGACCCCATTGGGTTATATTGCACCCATAACAAGGTTGCCTAAGCACGCGTCAGACTGTCACAAACGAATATAAAACATCGGTAGCTATTAACACGCGCCCTGGAGGGCCTCTGAGAATTACGCGAACTGGAGGGGGGGGCGGATTCCGCCCCCCCCCCCCCTAAGATCTCGGCTCGTAGTAAAGCTGGAGGAACGAAATTCGCAGGGTGGATGGGCACGGTAGTAAACTCTATGGTATGCAATTTTCGTGACCTTAGGTCAATATCTTCAAGGTCAAATGAGGTCAGATTTGCAAAATTTTCCGGTTTTGCGTGGCTTGGCTTGTCATCGTTATGGATCGCTGTGATTGTGTTTAAATGCTAAAAAATGGGCATCAATGATGTTTTGGACATTACTAATGATGCAATGCAGATGCTAGACCCAACATTTGACCTCAGTTCACCTATATAGCACCACTTTATCAGGTCAGTTACCTGTTCCAGTTACCGGAACCGGCCGCCCGCCCGACTGCTCCGTCGGGCAGCTCGGAGCAATCGGCTTTGTGAAGAAGGGAGTAAAGTACATGAATAAAGTATGGAAACGCAATGACAAACAGTACAAATGACAACCGGTAGTGCATTTATGGCAACATACCAGTTGATCAAGTTTGGTTCCATTAACCTGTCATGAACTTGACCTGACTTGACCTTGGTGACCTAACATAACCTTGAAACTATACAGCATATCAATATGCATAAAACAAGTCGCTAGTGTTGCCTAGAACACTTCCCTTTTGTCAGTATACTGGAAGCGCATCAGCGCCGATTTTTTTGGTCTGGCGCTATAACATTTGTTGAATTTAGCGGCCCCTAACTTGAAACATTTTCGGCCGATTTCCATTTTTCTTGCTTTAAACGACGTGCCGTTCATTTCTAAGCAGGTACACCGAAAATCGCATATATCGACCGGTAAAATCTGCAGTTATTTGCGAAAAACCGGAGGGGTGGGCGGATTTCGCCCCCCCCCCCTCCAGTGCGCGTGTTAAGGCGCTTGATCTGAGATCTGTGGAAACAAGTAATCAGTTAGGCAGGTGCATATATTACGTCAAATCCCATCTCCGCAAGGAAGCATAAAACTGCTCCATTGTGTATAAATCGGTAATAATCTCCCAATAAGTTCTTCAACCTCAGAGCATTCACATCTTATCCGAAGTGGCGCCTACGTTCTTCTATGTATTCTTGGCACGCCACCAGCACATGGTGCACAGTCAGCGCAGCATTACACCTAACACATTTCGGCCTGTCGTCCCCGCACAATAAATACCTATGTGTTGCTAGAGTGTGACCAATTCTGAGACGACAGATGGCTACCTCGTCCCTTCTAGTTTGGCTGAAGGACGAGGGCCACGGAGCTAAGGTTTGATTTGCTTTAATTTGTTGAACTCCACTTGGTCCCATTTGCCCTGCCACTGTCTGAGAATAAATGATGAGATAATTGGGTAGTAGTCACTGGCAGGGAGTGGGAGAACGCGACTCCTTGGCGCTTGTGCTGCACGCCTTGCAGCCCTGTCGGCCAGCTCGTTACCACGGATTCCGACATGTGCTGGAATCCAGCAAAGTATGACCTGTTTTCCCATGCGATGCAGAGAAGTAAGGTTGCGATAAAATGTCTCGTACGATGACATGTTGCTGGTTAAAACTGTGCAGCGCCACAAGACTGCTCAGAGAATCAGTCAAAATAACATGCAAAATATCGTCGTCAACCTCGATGTATGCAAGAGTTTTGCTGATGGCCATCAACTCCGCAGTGAAGACCGTGGCGTGTGGCGGCATTTTACACAAATCCTATAATTGTTGATGGAAAGAATCAACCTAAATATAGGCATCACTCACTTGTTATCTCATGATAACCTCATTCTGTGTCCATTCTGTAAAAGAAATATAGCCCATAAATGCACCATTTCAGTCAGCAGATCTAACCCAAATCATATATTTATCATACCTTTGACCCCAACTTAGTGTAGCTATAACTTAGTGGTAAATAGAGTCTTATCGTGATTGTTATTTTGGTGCACAAAGAACATATTTTTTACCAGCAAGCACAAACATTGGTTGAAAGTAAAATAATACCAAAAAGGAGGGCTTTCAATTGGTTCATATACAATAACTAATTATTGAAAGCTTTATAAATTTGCAAGGTAACCTAGCATAAAATTAGCCAGCCTAATCTATGTTCTCAGAGAAAAGTATCAAAATATTGAAATAAAAGAACATAACCTAACCAGGCCTATCCGTCTTTTTTTCGTGGAGGAAAACATTGTCAACATGCAAACAAAGCAAGAAAAACACAGCAACGTAATGTTGCAAATGATGTAAACATCACTAATACAAAAAGTTTCAGGATTATCCATGATATTGGCTGGTGGGAATATTATGGTGGGAATAGCTGATGGTAGGAGACATTTGATTCTCTGCAAAGAGGCAGGGCTGAGCAGCTCTTTCTTTAGGTTTCTTCTCTGATCAATTTATTTGAAATGCTTGGAGCATGCTCTTGGTTCCCAACATTTGATAACTTAGACATGTTTTTTTTTGTATGCTAAGAGATTTTGCTAAGGCAGAATCCTGATAAAATGGTGTAACCAGATTTCTTCTTTATTAAAGTTGCCTGCCCAGTACCACCTCTGGTACTGCACAGTAAGGCATGACACCTGAAACAGAGATGTGTTACATTCAAACATTCTATCTAGATGCTGAATTCATACTACAGGAAATCAGACTGCAACTCATGGAAAGTTTCAGGAGGGCATCATAGCATGACGATTGTATTGTACATAAATGTTCAATTATGCATGTATCGTCAATAATCCATGCAAAATTAATAAAGGAATAATGCACCATGCCCTGGGTCTAGCTGGCCTAGTAAGAGCTATGTTTGAAATGACTGTTGTATGTCAATGTAGGTAGGTAGGTACATGTTTGGAAAAATAGGCTGCTCCTGGATTTTTGGAATTCAGAACACTATCCTCTCCAGGAAATTGTTTCTTGTTTTCTCATCTGGAGGTTGAATCTCCTAAGTCACCTCCGATGTTTGACAATGAGCTGCTGTGATCAAGTAAAAGTGCTCAAAATTCACCGAAAGTGGTTGCAAATTGAGTGGATGCATAAGGTTTGAACAAAAATATTATCCATACTAGATGACTACAAAATATTTATCTCAACATGCAATATTACAATGCGCAAATCCAACCTTGCCTATGCATGATAAAAATATGTGTCGGAACAAATGTTCACTGGAAAGAACATGACAAGATTAATAACTCAGTCAGCTGAACATAAGTATATTTGCTTGCAGAGGAGGAAAAATAAAAGTAACCACTGCGTATGATTTGAGGAAAGTCGTCTGCAACCATATTGATACCATACTAAAAAACCTTCGGAAGACGTCATGCGGGCTTGAAGGAAAACTTCGATCTACCTTCTAGTAAAGGTATCTTGATCTGCACCCTCCAAGTACCAATTTGGTAGCATTCAGAATCAATATACGTTATCACTATTTTTGTATCAAAACATTTTTGAAATGTCTCAAACAAATAATGAAGAAAGCGTGTCTATTGACGTCGACGTTGATTTACACATAACTGCCACAGTATGTAAATGACGGAGTATGCGTCGAAATACACATAGACCGCGTCCCGTGTAGATTGACGTCCACATACAGAGGTACGGAGGCGCAGCCAATGGGAAAAGGTAGGAAGCGGGAGCTGTCTCGATAACGAGCATAGTCAGCCAGAACCTGATAGGGACCTCCACACGTGTATTGGTTGGGGTTACTTGCCCGTTCCAGAACCCCCTGTAATCAAGGTTGACCAAAAGGTAGGTAAATACTGCGACGGAAGGCCACAGCTACTGATCAGACCGTGTCGGTACATCGGTACATCGGTACATCGGTACATCGGTACATCGGTACATTGGTACATCTACTCAGCGAGAACAGTCCAGGGCCTCCTCTGATAAATTTGCACTGGGTGTGATTTCTTGCTCATACCTGATCAGTATAACATGGCGTCACTGGCGGATCTAGCCCACCTGTTTGGGGGTAGGCCAACTTTCGGCGCAGACCCAACCCTAAACCCTACTCCTCCCCCTCCCCACTTCCAGTGGCGTACCTGAGGTTTGCGTCATGGGAGGGGGCAAACGGATTTGGAGGGTACCCGACCTACCACTATTTTTGGCTTAAATTCACCGGATTTCCAATTTTCCACCAATATTTTCAAAAGACCCTGTTAATTTTTGAAAACATAATAATTAGTGACTAGCTTAATTGTCCTGTGGAGGAGACCTAATCTATCACCATCGCTTCTGAACTACCGGATTTCAACACTGACCGTTGACCTGACTGCCCTGCTCTGAAAAAACCACCTTGCTCGATGGTTTTTCTTCTGGTATCCCTTGATGAGTAACCTCATGCTGGTGAAGTTACACCTGAACACTGACACTGAACACTGAATACTGAACACTGAACACTGAACACTGAAGTTACACTGACAAAAATGCAACATTTTCTAATTTCCGGTATTCCAGTTCATAACACCCGGTCGTCACCACGCCCACTTTCGTGCAGGTGTACGCCCGCCTTGCATATTCGGCACGTTTGCCACGCAGTTCGTGTGATTCTTCGGTTGCTGCCAAGCCTCCTACGATTTGCTAATTGTTACTACATGATAGTCTTCCGCCATATTTTACGCGATTGAATGCTTCGCATGGGGGTTCGCTGGGAAAATTCGATATATTCAATTCGATGATTAGTTCTCTTCTTCCCACATTTTCTGGCATGCGTTAAGAAATCCGGATGCCTGCTGAGTTTTGATGCACTTCATCTCTTTGGTCAAATATGCTTCCAGATTAGCTACCGTACCGAGGCCTTCGGTCGGTGTTAATTTGTTGGGGCCCGATGCGTTTTTCTTTGTCTATGGATTTGTTTCGGGGTTCCAGCCAATTTTAATTAGGTGCCCGGCACATTTTTGAGACCCCGGCTCTTGCTAGGGATTTGTTGCTTTTTCGTGCATCGATTAAATTTGTTGGATACCGACACGTTTTGGAACACCCCAATGTGTTTATTTATTGCCAGATCTTTTTGTTCATTTATAGGTCCATGTCGCTTTTTATTTATTTCACGACACATGCCCTCCACGTATAGTGGCTGTTATGGGCTTTTTGCGAGACCCAGCATGTTTTTAAAACCCTCATGCGGTCTCATGGTCACGGTGTGCTATGAGAGCATCCGGTGGATTCTTTCTAGCTCCCAGCGTGTTTATTTCGAGATGCAACACATGTTTGAAGACCCCGTCGCTTTTTGCCAGACTCGGTGCGCTTTGGAGGGCCTGGTGCTTTTGCGGCCTCATCGTGCTCTTAGGATACTGCTGTGTTTATTTTGGGCTCCTGACGCAAACTTGTGGGGCCCCAGCACGACGTTGGGGTCCCAGCGCGACTTTTCGGGCTCAGGCGCATGGTTTTGGAAACCCGACGCCAGAATTCTGCGCTCGACGATATTGTTTTGGACCTCTTATGATATATATGTCCGAATCTTGATTTGGTTTTTGGGATCCGGCGCGATTTTTTGTTTTCCGCAAAATATTTTTTTTCGAGCTCCAGTACAATTTTGTCCGGGCCGTACGCGATTTTTCAAGGTGTCTGGTGCTTGGGGCTCCAGAGCGATTTTCCTGTCTCATACATATATTTTTCGGAATCATGCCTTATTTTTGGGGGCTCAGGCTTGATCGTTTTCGGGTCAAGATTCGATTTTTGGGGCCACGCTGTGCTTATTTGGAGCCCTCGACGACAATTTTTGAGTCCTGACGGAAGCTTTTGATGCCCCGACACAAGTTTTTTGGACTACCGACCGGAATTTTCGTTCCCAAGCGCGATATTTTGGGGGCCCGCCGGGAGTTCCCCGAGCGCGTTGTACTTAGCTGGGGCCCCAGCGCGATTTTGGTGGGTCCCGGTGCAAATTTTCCGACCGAGACGCGAGTTTTCTTCGGCTAGCTTTGTTTATTCGGAGCCCTCTGTGCGAATTTAGAGGACCCGATGCGAATTTGTGGTGCCCCAGCGCGATTTTTGGTGACCCCGGCACGATTCTTTGGATCCTATACTACTCAGGATGGAGGGGGAGGCAGTTCCCCTTTGGTACGCACTGTGGCCGCTCATCCAGTTTCTTTTTAGCCGATGGCACCCTCAGAGTAGCATGACCCTTCGGATAATTTTCTTTCGGGACCTGTTCCTAATTGTCCGGTGCTCGGGTCGATTCGATCGAGATGCGGTGTGATTTTTTGGGGGGTGTCGTTCCATTTTTAAATTCCCCTGCGCGATGTTTTTGGGATTCGGTACGATTCTTCGGGCTCCGGGTGCGATTTTTTAGGTGGCTGGGCAAGTTTCTTTTCTGTGGCCCAACGGTGTTTTGGGATCATTGACGCGATTTGTGGAACCACAGTGATATTCCGTATAAGAATTGATTTTTGTGGGGCAGCTACGATTTTTAGGGCCCCTGCGCGCCCTGTCAAGCCCATAGTGTGATTTGCAGGGACCAAGCGCGAACTTTTGTGGCCCAAAGCAATATCCCGGGTCCCGACCCGTCCTTTGTGGCTCCAGCGCGATCTTCAAGGACACCGATACCACTTTTGTGTCCCACAGCGTGATTTTAGGTGCCCAAACGTGAACTTTTGAGGCCTCAGCGTGATTTTAAGTGGTCCCGGTTCAACCTTTGAAGGTCAAGCGCGATTTTCAGGGTCCGGACATATTTTTTTGCATTCTGAGCGCTATTTCGAGGGCGCCTGCTCAACCTTTTGGGCCCCCAGCGTGTTTTACAGGGTCTCCTGCGCGTCTTTTTGAGTGGCCGGCCACACATTTTGGAGCCCCCGCGTCATTCTTAGAGGCCACTGAACGATTTTGGGGGGCTTCAAATGCGGTTTTCATGCCTCAGTGCGATTTTGGGGGTCCACGGCGACGTTTCCAGGGGCCCCAGTGCGACTTCTTAGGGTCCTCAATGTGATTTTCAGTGGCTCTGATGTGAATTCTTGGGCTCAGCGAGATTTTTAAGGATTCCGGCGCAATTTCTCTCCGAACCACGGTGCGGTTCTTGAGGGCCCCACAACCTCTCCGGGGGGAGGGGGACTGCCATCTTTGCCCAGAGGAAAGGGAATAGTGTCGCCTGGGGGAGGAAAACCGATCAACATTCCAACACGTGTCACACCTTGTCTTTTTTACAAATGCATCTAGTTTCATCTGGCTCTTCATTTTAGCAACATCGAAGAAAAGATCACAAATGAATATCTAGCTCTCGTCACTTATGTTATGTGGCTTGGCACGCGTCGCCCCGCTCCACTGTGATGTCGGTACAAGTCTTGAAGGTCATGTTTTTGTAATACCACGGTTAACAGACGCAATTGCTGGCTTTGTAGCATGCATTTTTCACATAATTATTTCCCATTTGAGGCTTCCTTGCCGCTTTCACCTGAGCATAAGCGCTGCCAACTTGCTGCCATTTTTCTTCCTGATAAAAATGCACCGTTCCATGGAAAAAAATCACTTCCGCTACCGCAACTATGCGAAGGCATTTTTGTTTACTTCTCTATTGAAACTCCCTTTGACTAGGCGGGTTTGCTTTGCTGCACTAGGTGGGATTTGACAGCACTAGGTGGGACGCATCCCACCTAGTTAACATGTTAGAGGAGGCCCTCGAGCAGTCGCACTGTCTGGCACATCCATACTACGATTCAGACGCAGGTAACTTCACTCGCGAGAAGCTGTATTGTATTGTATTGTATTAACATGCATAGGGTGATCCACTATTGCAGTGGCTATTATGCCCCGAGTCATAGGTAAAGGAGTAAAAACAAAAACATAAAACTCACAGTCAAAAACATACATGCAAGCAGTCAAATACACACATATGTCAGTCTCACAATATTGCACTGGAGTAAAAACATAGTCAAAAGCATACATACAGAACAGTCAAATACATAGTATGTCTAAGACGCGGGACAGTCAGGTTGCCGAAGCAGCAGGTGCCGCTTAACGGCGCACGTAAAATGTTGTGGTGTCATTTCAGTGAGCTCAGCTGAGAGCCGGTTGTACATATCAGGCGCTCGCACAAGAAGCGCCGCTTCCCAGTCTCAGTTTTTGAGCGAGGAACATGAAGCAGCTGGTCTTGGCGTGTGCTCCGCTCTCGGACTGAGCTGTTCTTCCTGAAGCCAGATGCAAGTGTTTCCGGCTCGCCACGCGTCACGACCCTGTGTGCCAGGCTGAGTGTGGTGATGTTGGCAAGTTGTTGGGCAGTCAGCCAGCCCAGCCTCTCTCGCAAGTCAGACACGTGGTCAAATTTACGACGGCCAAATATAACTCGTGCGCCAAAGTTCAAGATTTTTTGGACTTTGTGCATGTTACTTTTTGTGCCATTGCCGTATACCGAAATGCAGTATCTGACGTGCGAGAGGACAAGGGCCGTGACGAGTATGGTGATCATGCCGTCTGGTATGAGGTTGCGGGCATGGGAGAGGCCGGCCAGGGTGCCTGTGCAGCAGCGGCTGACGTTAGTCACGTGAGCGTCCCACGACAGAGTTTTGTCGAAAGTGATACCCAGATTGTTTACCTCGCTACAAGGCTCGAGGGATGCGTCAAGGAAGGTGACTTGAAAATTTGGGAGGTTGCGCAAATTTTGGCGGCTTCCGAAGGCAATTGTAGTGGTGGCGGCTCTGCCGTCGGTGGGGTGTGGGGGTGGTGGTTTCGGTGGTTTGGTGGGTGTGGGGTGTTTTTGTGTGTTGTGTTGTTGTGTGTTAAAGTAAATGCTAACCAAGCCTAAACTGAAACTGATCAGATTGAACTATTGGGGCTTTATTTTAACTAGGACTGCACTTTAACACGGCTGAACATGGGCTAACTCTAGACTTAGACAGGGCTAATTAAGACTGAGCTAAATCACTCCTTTGCTGATTGTGCATATGTCAGGGGTGTGGTGTGCTGTGTTTCCCCGCCACCTCCACCACACATTCCCCAAACCTCAACCGGCTTGATGTTGTTTGAGCTACCGTCCCTAACACGAATTTATATGTGTGCGAGGTCAAAGTTTTGGGAACACCATATAGGTATGTGTGTGTCTAGCCAAATTAGAATGAATACGTTGCATTAGAGAATTAATGAGAATGTAATTTGCCCTTGGTTTCAATGACTTGTCTCGAGTTTGGACTTTTTGGACGCTAATAGTAGTATAATTTCGTACAATGTACCGCACGAAATAGGTGCCTGTGATTGAGCCCCAAGCGGCTTCCGCTGGTCCTTAACCCGCGCACGTCCGGGGGCGGGGGCAGATATCTGCCCCCCCCGACCCTGCGGTTTGTCCTACTTTGCCGCCATACTAATCGGGTTAGCAAGGCAAAACCTCGCATGGGTGCTCATTGGTCTTTTCCGCATATCTTCTGACATTTTTGACCCTGGGTCATTTCAAGTCAGGTCACCAGGTCAGGCGAAGTGACCCAACATCCCTCGGAGTTCTAGGTGGCATCACTCCCACAATAATTGGGCGATTGATTTCAAACTTATATCACGTCATGATCTTATCAGGCACTATAATATGTATATCACGGTTTTTCGTAACATTGACCTGAGGTCAGGTCGCGGCCATGGCTTCCCCCATTATTGGCCTATGGTAAAATATACAAATGTTTCCTGGTTACATATTTGCTCTCGGAAAGACCTCCAACGGTTATGGCGTGTAGATGGAAGCTATTCTCAATGCTACCGCTGACATTTTGCTCAGTGACCTCACCAAGGTCAGCTGAGGTCACCTGAAATCACTAGCACATTTATGCGCATTATAGCGCACTGCATTGAGCTAAAAGGCTGAAATTACCGTCATTGTGCTTGTATCGCCAAGACGTGTCGATTGATGCATTACATGACCTCCCTAGTCTACCCCATGACCTTGACCTGAGGTCATAGTTTCGGTGACCCATCTGTTGACCTGACCTTAAATTACACAGCGTATGTCGATAGCACATTTCAAGGGCTGTCAAATAGCCTTTGCAGTTTGTTTCTATCAGGTATAGGTCCTGAGATATGTGCCAATATCTGAGGGTCCCACCCGATCTGGTCGAATTTGATGTATGGTGACCCAGTGACCTGAATATTGACCTGAGCGAGAAAATCACCGAAATACTTTCGATAGAGCTTGTTACCAGCTATCCAACGCCGTTTTCTGTTTGTCGCTACCTAGCATATTTCTGGAGATCCTAGGGGGGGGGCAGACATCTGCCCCCCCCGGACATGCGAAGTTGGCGCGGACCGACGGACGTGCGAGTGTTAAAGCTACCTAACACACATTCATTCTCCTCATTCACTTCACATTCGCTCGTTCCATTCATTCTCCCCTTATTAATTAATGAATTGCTTGGTCCCAAAATTTTGCTTCCGTCACCCCCCCCCCCCCTCATCAGCGGTACACAAACACATATCGACGAACCATTGCTCTATTTTTGATGGCATGTTGGCCGAATATGTAAACCTTTCACTGTCAATCATAGTTGACCTATCCATTATTGGCAGCGTTCCTCGCCTGGACAATGTCTTAACTGCTACGAGGGGGCTCATCGTACTGGCTCCGAGGGCTTATACAAGTGCTCTGGTGTCTTTGACTGACCTACCTAGCCTTACAAAAAAACAGTCGATGGCGCACCAGGCCTTATTCGCCGTGCACTGTGCGACCAGGTGAACGGTGTCCTAGGGTGGGCACGGATCCCTACCACGTTGGGCACGTCCCCTGGCCGTGTATATAACCTAGCCTGCCCTACCCTTTCAGCCTCGGGGCTTACGGCACGCCAAACCTGTCCGGACGTTCCCCCGAAACGCCATACAGCTTCGTGCCCAAACGTATAGCGAACGGGGGCGGACTCACGATCGTGCAGTGTTTTGCATTACCCTATTGTATCGTTCGGCGCCAAACTCGACGGACGCAAGGTGGGGCTTCCCTTAACAGCCCATCCCAACTGCATGCTATGCCCGCCCCCATCTGCGCCCCTGGATCACAGAGGCCAGCGGGATTTCGCAGTCAAAGAATCAGGGCATGTGCTAATGCCGCCAAAGTGTCCGTTCATCGCACCCTCTCGCAATTCGACTTCATCCAAACGCAGATCTATATATATATATATATATATATATATATATATATATATATATATATATATATATATATATATATATATATATTTATATATATATATATATATATATATATATATATATATATATATATATATATATATTTATATATATATATATATATATATATATATATATATATATATATATATATATATATAACAACATTAATATTATAGACAAGTTAAACTGGCTTTAACACTCATTACCGTTACCCGAGAACGTTCAGTGCATAGGAGGACGGCTCGCAGGTCGGCTGCCTCGCTTGTACATTTACATCCTATGGCATTGTTATTTCTTAGGCAAATCTCAAACGGCATGTGAGCATCATCCTTTGTGTCGGAAAGTACACACTGTACTACCTACACCTACTTGTCGGCTGTTGGTGACCCGGTCAAAGCGAAAAGCGCGGCGCGCACCCCTCAGTGCCCGAGGCACGGGCGCCATTTCTGTTCTGGATGTAAATACCCTCCCTTCCGTTCACCTGATCGCCGAGGTATTTACTACGCTACCGTTCGGGGAGGGTCGTATCCTGTCGTCATCGAGTTGCGTTATTTCCCACGGAGGGTCACTGACTCGGCCATCGGCATCAGACCTCAATGCGATCTGGGTTATCACGAAAGTTACGCCACTGAACACACAGCTGGATGGCGCCCCTAGAGTTTTTGTATTTTTGAATTAGCTTGCACCACGGCGGGTAGTTAGGTTATAATATTACTTCTTTAGCTCCGGTTAATGTGAGGGTCGAACGCTTTGGACGAGGAGGGGGAAACATTGATATTGTAAGCACAGTTTTCAACGTGCTTACTCTCAGACCGAACGAAAATCATTGTCACGATCCGTTCTGGCCCAGTGGTCCTAAAGACGGATGTTGCACGTACAGTTTTCAACGTACGGCATATTAGGCTGAGCGATGGTCATTTTCACGACCCTCTCCAGCCCAAGGTCCTGCGAAGAGGATGTGAGGATCCGATGTGTGCATATATACACCCCTGATCGTTATTTCAAGCTATGCCCCCCTTTCTTTATCCCAAGTATTCCCTTTCACCGCTAATCCTTCCCGTCAGTGGCTGGGCAACTGCTTCGTGTCTCTACTAATGCCACCACAGAATTTCTATGCATAATCTAATATATTTACATTCATATACACCGCATCACATTACCCCCACGCACTGCTTACACACACACTACTCGCCATCTCCCACCTCTCCATTCTTGCACGCGACATACTTCCTCCCCATACATACCTACATACCCTGCCCTTCTATACTTGGCGTGCGGCGTCGGCGCCACCGGCCGTGTCGCACATACCTCACACATCACATCGAGTTTAGTCTAATTGCCCCTCCCCCTAAGATGGGTCGCTCCTTTCAACAATGAATTAGGTTGAGGGGGAAATAGCTGTGATAGAAAATAGGCCGGTTTGGAAGAAGGAAGAAGGCATGGCAGACCAATGGCACTCACATTTTTGCTGGTCGGCTGGCCTCTTCGGTCGTCTCGACTCTGCCTGAGATTGCTCCATCCGTGAGTGAGAGACTGCCCCAGTGAGAGTGTCTCCGAGCGAGAGCGAGATCGAGAACATTTTTTTTGTCTGTCTGCCAGTTTTATTCGATTTGCTGTAGCCCCGCCTCCTCCACTCTTTTGGCCACTCCCAGGGCTCCGGACTGTGTTCTTCTTCTTGACTGGTGGGAGTGCTTTTTGTCTTCCCCTTAGGCATCGTGTATAGTGAAGCCGCCTGGGGCTGTCAAGACGGTCTGTATGTCTGGAAATTTCCACTGGGAGTTTTCACTGAGGGTCACCGACCTCACAGCTGGCCGGGGACCCACCCTTCTGTTTTGGCCCAGACGCGAGGCTGATGTTGTTGTTTTTTAATGCCGCCTTTGAACGCGACACGTACTGAGGGTTGGGTTCGGCGGTGTTTTAAGGCAATATGAGAGGGGAGGGAGAAGGTGGCCGGGATCTGGCCGGGCGTCTTGCGGCCTGGTCGGATGGGAAAATATTGAAAGCTTTGTGCCGAAAGAATGTAAGCCTCCTTACACAATCAACTGCGTTTTCGTCACATTAACCCTGAGGGCGTTCGCGCGGTACCAAACGTCCAAAGAGCCGAGAATGCTCTCCATACGGGAGATGAGCGCTGGGAGTTCGCTTTTTTGCCGGTGACTAGCACCTGGGTGTCGTCCGCATATTGCACGACGTTGCCTTCCGGTGAAAACAACGCCATGTCATTCGCGAACACGCTGAACAGCAAAGGCCCCAAGGCCGACCCCTGGAAAACACCCATGGTGTTAGCCTTTGGCTGTGATGCCCCTGAGCCCGCTAGTGTTACGCTCTGAGTGTGACCGCGGAGGTACGACTGAAACCAGGAGGTTTCGACGCCGTATAGTCTGAGTTTTCGCGGTAAAATGTCGTGGTCTATGATGTCAAAGCATTTGCTTAGGTCTAGCAGGCATAACAGCGAGATCTCCCCACTATCGGTGGCAGTGAGGATTCGGGCGGTGACTGATAGCAGCGCTGTTTCCGTGGAGTGGTGGGGTCGGAAACCGTGCTGGGAGGCGGACAGGAGATGGTTGTAGGAGAGGTAGTGGTAGAGCTGCTTCTGCACCACCCTCTCTACCACTTTGGAAATGACTGGTATGATTGAGATGGGCCGGAAATTAGATGGGTCTGCTACATCGCCGGACTTGTGGATGGGGTGGAAAATGGAATGTTTCCAGGAATCAGGGAATTCAGACTGGGTTAGGGAGGCGTTGATGATGTGTAGTAGGACGTCACCGATAGTTGGGAAACTCAACTTCAGCACGCGGATACAAAGGCTGTCCGATCCGCGCGCTGCTAAGCTGCGAATGGTGATGATAGTTCGTCGTAGTGTAGTGAGGTCAATAGGCAATAAAACAAACGCGCAGGCTCCGACGCGTGGCAGGCGGCAGTCAAGGGCCGAGACTTCGCCGAGAGCAGCGAATTTGGCAGCTACCTTCGGTCCCACAGACACAAAGTAGGCGTTCAGATCATCGTCTGATAGCTGGGGCTGGACCTTCTGGGTTGCCTTTTTGCTGGCTATGACGGCCCGCATATTACGCCAGACCGTGTATGCACCCTGTTCGTGTATCCGCTTTGTGATGTCGGAGCGTGTGTCGCGGCGGATGGCGGATCTGACAGCCCGGTTGAGCTCGCGATATCCCGTCGATTCCCCCCCTCCCTCCATCACGCAGCGCCTGACGGCGCCGGGCCATGAGCGCTCTCGTGTCAACGGTGACTGGAGGTGCAGTGGGGTTGCGGAAGGTGACATTCCGCTCTGATGCATGCGAGTCGAGAATAGGTAAAAACGTCGTAAAAAAGTTGCGCCATTTGTCGCAGACAGTCGGATAATTATAAACTCCCCCCCCAGTCCGCACTGTGTAAATCGTGAAGAAATGATCCCATTTCAATCCGCTTAATACATCGAGAGCGCACAACAGTTGGCTTGCATCTGCTACGAGGCACGTTTACGCGAGTAGACACATAGGAATGAGGACTAAAATGACAGTGACTAGTACGGCATTCTTTAACAACGTCGCGGTTTTGAACGATGTAAACATCCAACAATGAACCCGTGGCATACGTGGATGAAGTGACAGTCTGGCACAGGGAGTAATCATGTGAAAATTCCTCAAGACGCAGACGACCAAGATCACGGCGAGTCTTCTTCAAGTCACAATTAAGATCACCGCACATAATGACAGAAGGGTGGTCTGATGAAACCACGCTGAAGCTGCAACTCCAGGTCCTCAAAATCTGCTTGAAGAGCAGTTGCGATGTGTCTCGGAGGTCTGTACAGGCTGCAGATGACTAGCTGACGGCCTCGGTCGAGCTTGACGATGCTCCAAAAGGACTCCAACTTGCTCTCCGGGTTGCTGGCGACGCTGAGCTTCAGTGTCGATGCTATGATGCCTTCCTTAATGGCGACAGCTACACCTCCGTAGCCACGACGATTGGGGCGGTCGGCGCGGCGAAGCGTGTAGCAAGGGAGGACCAGCAGTCTGTTCGGCGTGCTGGGTCTGAGCCACGTCTCGGACAGAGCCATGATGTCATAGTCGCGGTTGTGGAGGTCGTTGGAGAGTTCCAGCAGTTTCGGCTTCAGGGACTGGATGATGTTAATTGATCTGATCAGGAGATCGTCGGTAGTGGTGCGGCCGCCCCGCGACCTTTGTCCGCGCGCGTCACGACGCTGCGGCCGCCGACCGCTGGTGCGTGGCTGCCTTGGTACTGCACGGTCGGTGCCGGGAGCCGACTGTGGCCGCCGCAGCGCACCGCCCCGCCCCAACACGGCCCGGTCAGCCGGCCGCCGGCCCCGACCCGACCCTGGCCGCGGGGTGACGTCACCGCCCGGAGCCGGCCGGCCGCCGGCCGGCGCGTGGCCTTGACCTTGCTGTTCGGGAGGGATGACACCACTGCCCAGAGCCAATCGGGGGCCTGGCAGAGCGGACGAGTCGGCCCGGATCGGCGGCCCGAGACCCGGCCAGGGTGCTTGGGGCGTGATGACGTCAGTGGTGGTGTACGAGAGAACGGCCGGCCGGGAGCCGCGGCACGACCGCTGCGGGCCGGTTTAACCCGCGCACGTCCGGGGGGGCAGATATCTGCCCCCTGCGGTTTTTCCTACTTTGCCGCCATACTAATCGGGTTAGCAAGGCCAAACCTCGCATGGCTGCTCATTGGTCTTTTGCGCATATCCTCAGAAATGTTTGACCCTGGGTCATCTCATGTCAGGTCACCAGGTCAGGCGAAGTGACGTAACGTCCCTCCGAGTTCTAGGTGGCATCACTCCCACAATAATTGGGCGATTGATTTCAAACTTATATCACGTAATGATCTTATCAGGGTCTATAACATGTATATCACGTTTTTTTTCGTAGCGTTAACCTGAGGTCAGGTCGTGGCCATGGCTTACCCATTATAGGCCTATGGAAAAATATACAAATGTTTCCTGGTTACATATTTGCTCTCGGAATGACCTCCAACCGTTATGGCGTGTAGTTGGAAGCTATTCGCAATGCTATCGCTGACATCGCTCAGTGGCCCCACCAAGGTCAGCTGAGGTCACCTGAAATCACTAGCACATTTATGCGCATTATATCGTAATGCATTGAGCTAGAAGGCTGAAATTACCGTCATTGTGCTTGTATCGCCCAGACGTGTCGATTAATATATTGCATGACCTCCCTACTCTACCCCATGACCTTGACCTGAGGTCATTGTTTCGGTGACCCATCTGTTGACCTGACCTTAAATTACACAGCGTATGTCGATAGCACATTTCAAGGGCTGTCGAATAGCATTTGCAGTTTGTTTCTATCTGTTACAGGTCCTGAGATATGTGCCAATATCTGAGGGTCCCACCCGATCTGGTCGAATTTGACATATGATGACCCAGTGACCTAAATATTGACCTGAGCGAGAAAATGACCTAAATACTTTCGATAGACCTTATCACCAGCTATCCAAAGCCGTTTTCCGTTTGTCGCTACCTAGCATAGTTCTCGAGATCTTAGGGGGGGGCAGACATCTGCCCCCCCGGACATGCGAAGTTGGCGCGGACCGCCGGACGTGCGAGTGTTAACGGGTCGGCCGTCCGATGCCGACGCTTCGCAGCAATCGGGAAAGATACTGATTGTGTTGATGATGCACAGGGTTACGGGTGGCCCAGTGCAGACCAGCACCAGCACTCGGACGATGGCGAGCAGCGTCAGGAGACGTGCGATGTCACGATGCATAGCACCAGTCACTCAGGCCCGTTCTGACGGCTGGTGAATCCTGTTCACGATGATGATGATGTCAGGACCTGTTGATGTCACTCTCACATTCGCTCTCCACTTGTGTTCACACAATCACTCTTATAACATCCGTCGGACAAGGCACCGATGTGCGGGGAGGAGAGCCAGCACTCGCAGCCGCTCGCCGCGGCGCGCTCAGCTGAACTGGATGTATTTAATAATTTAGCAACGGATTCGTTGATAAGAATTACAATTAGTTTCAGCAGTCAGGGAGGCATTTCGTCAGGTCATGTTGACTTATTTGGATTAAGATGATTGAGGTGCTGAAGAACTTCATTTTCAGGAACCTGCATTTCTACCAAACTTGGAATGCTATGATTATTGTGTACGTTCGTAGAGAGTAATTGTAAATTGTTCGGTGATTGGGATTGATCCGCAAAATGGGCGTTCGAAAGGTATTGCTTCATCTGTATCGTCACCAATTGCACCATCTGGACCATGTAGGGGTGGTATGCTTTGCGAAGTCGTGGTGCGAAGGATCCCCTTCAAAATTTGATGGTATTTTCGAGGATTATGTTTGCATTCTCATAGTTCTCGAAGCTTGTTCTTAATGTAAGTGTTCTCGGTGATGTGTGAAATTATGGGGCCCGGTTACGCTGATCTTTCCAATTATTTGAGCCAAACTGTGTTTGTATCCTCCCGGCAATTCCGAATAATCGGGCTCGTCTTCTGATAATTATGCTCACCTCAGAAGTAACCGAAGTATGCACCGTATGTTTTGATTATTTTATGGGCATATCTTCTTTTGCAGATTGCATAATTACATCAGAAAGCATTTTTTTGGGGTAGCCTCGCCAATGCCTTTGCCTAAAATATTTTCCTAGTCTACATTTTTAAGGAATATGATGTTTTTGGTTTACCAAATTCGCATCTTCCTTATTGTTGACTTGCTTAGTCTACTTCGTGATATTTAATGTTGAAAAAAACAGTGTACTGGTCAATATTTGAGACAGCAGGCAAGATGACACTTCCAGAGACCATTTCTTTGACTAAAATCAAATTATATGTGGTAGTTTCTATGTATTGGTTTCGTTTTGTTGGATTATGCGCTTCGGCCTCCTCAGGCCATTTCGCGCCGTTGATATACAATGAATAAGGTATTAAATCGCAAAACTCAGCCTATAATTCCTGGAACAATTTGGTTTCTCGTAGAAAATAAAAAGTACCTTGATAAGAGATGGGTGGTCGTCCCCCAACAATGAGGGCAAAGAGAATGGAATGTTGTGTGTGTGGCAGTAATCGATAAGTTGTTTTCTAGGGCCATGGTATTGCGGGCATTGTAGTAATATATGTGGGACTGTAATATGAGTGTTACCTGATGGGCATGAAGGGCGAGGTGAAGCAGAATAAATAAATATATGTGTGAGGTAAGTGTGTTCTATGCGGATGCGCGATAGGACTTTTTCTTTGTGGTGGTTGATTAGAAATGATGGCGTCCGAATATCGATGACTGGTTTAATGTTCCGTAATTGGGTATGGTTTGTACTTTGTGTCCAGGTTTCGTTCCAAAGATGCCGAATGTTCTGTCGTATTGTTGATTTAATGGCATCAAAATGTGGTGGGATTTCTGTGATGTGTGTTAATTGTAGTGATTGTTTTGCGAGATGATCTGCTTCCTCGTTTTCTGAGATGCCGCAGTGACTGGGCACCCACAGGAAGCGGACCTTCACGCCCATCGAATGAAGTGTTCCTAATGCTTCATAAATAGAAATATGGCAATGATGTGAAAAAGAAACTGACGAAAGAGACTGTAAAACAGATTTGGAGTCCGAACAAATGACGACGCTGCGCATGGGGTGACAGAGAAAACGGTTGCGAATATAACGGAGGGCAATGAGGATAGTATGCAATTCAGCGATGAAAATTGATGTTCCGTCTGGTAATCGATGCTGTTATCTGTATCTTCCCGAAACTATTGCACTTCCTGTAGGGTTAGCGTTTTTAGAACCGTCCGTAAAAACGAAAGGAATATGGTGATAACGAGCCCGAAATTTGTGGAATTTTTGTTTAGTATATTCAGGGAAAATCTGTGATTTTGGTGTGGTGGTCAGATATAGAATGTGTCGTTCGGCTGTTTGCCACGGTGGTGTAGTTGGTAGAGAAATAGAAGTAATGGGTGGAATAGTGAAGCGAAGTTGCTCAGAAAATGATTTGACCCGGGAGGCTATGGTGAGACCAGTTCGTTTTTCGGCTGGACCTAAATAATGATGATGTAAATTTGTGATAATTTGTAATGACGCGTGTGTGGGGTGGTTTGAATGAAATTGAATTTTTTAGGCGTACCTAAGTGTTTGTTGCATTCTGCGGATAACTAATCGAGGAATTCCCGATTCGGCTTCTAAGGAAATGATGGATCAAGTGGTCATTGCACCGAGTGCGATACGGATAAATTTATTTTGAATGCTGTCTACAATTTGTAAGGAGGATGGGCTGGCACCAGCATAAACTACTGAGCCATATCCAATGATGGGGAGCACTAAGGATTTATATAGTTGTAAAAGGGTGTGACGATCGGTTCCTAATAGGGTGGAAGTAATGCAGCGAAATAAATTCAGTCGGCGAAAACATTTGTTCTGGATGTGTTTCATGTGTTGGTGCATGGAAAGCCTACGATCAAAGATTACACCAATAAATTTAAGTGAATGTACAAAAGGTATGTCATTTTGTCCAAGGTGAAGATGTGTATCTGGGTTTGGGCAGGGAGAGCATTTGCTAAAAATCATGGTTGCCGATTTTGTGGCCGAAAAATTGAATCCGTACTTGATGGACCATTGATGTACTGTCAAGGGCGTTTTGAAGCCGAATCAAACAATTTTCGTATTTTTTGTCCGAGCACCAAATTGCACTATCGTCCGCGAAAAGAGAAAATGATACATTTGCAGGTATGTCAGCGAAAAGTCACTAATGATGATGTTAAATAAAACTGGTGATATGCAGCTCCCCTGTGGCAATCCGTTGTGCATAACATGCTGAGTGGAGATTGATGATCGACATCTCAGGTGGAAAGAGCGACTACCAGATAGAAAACCTATTAAATAATGAGCTAAATGTCCTTTAAAACCGAGTTGATGAATTATGAAAAATTATTACAATTATTTGGGTCACTGTGATCTTTGCCGGGTTTTGGAATGGGAATGATGATAGCTTTTTTCCATGTGTCAGGAAAGATGTAATTTGTCTATAATGAATTAAATGTGTCTAAGATGCATTGTTTGGTGTGGTCAGGTAAATGTCGAAAGAAGGAATAATGCAATTTGTCCCTACTGAAGTGTTACCAGCGGAGGAAATGGCATTCTGCAGTTCGGAAAGTTGAAAAGAAGCAATGTAGTCCTCCGAATTGTCGGATTGAAAGAGTTTGAGATTGGTGTGAAAAGTGTGTTGTGCATTTGGTAGAAAATTAGGTCGGTAGTTCTCATCGGAGCTATTATGGGCTATGGTATCAGCTATGACATCCATGATGGTTTGTGGGTCTGTAATGGTGAGATTGTGGATTTTGACGGCCGGTAGAGATTTAAATCTGGAGCGTCCGGATAACCGTCGTATTAATTGCCACATTTTACTTAAAGGAGTTTGAAAAGTGAGCTGCTGTAATTATAAGGTCCATGAACGGCGCTTAGCATCGCGAATGATGCGGCGGGTCCTCGAACGTTCACTGTTACGGATGATTAAATTTTCGTTATCGGGATGTCGTAAATAATTTATAAATGCTCTTTTCCTTACCGCAATGGCTTTTGAGGTTTATTGACACCACCAAGGTACTGGTTTTCTTTTTGTGAATGGTTTGGTAAGTGGAATAGTCGTGCAAGCTGCCTCAAAAGGTGTATTTGTAAGTGAGTTGATGTTTTCGACGGGAGAAATGTTGGGGTTGTACTGAGTATGTGAAAGTTCCTGAAATGTTGTCCAATCTGCCTTCGAAATTTTCCAGCGCGGGATAAAACTGGGTGTGGTATCAGCCGCAGTTGAAAATGTTGGTGTTAATTTCATTGGATAGTGATCACTATCACGAATGTCGGTGTCGACCGTCCAATCAAAATCGTTGGCCAAAACTGGAGAACAAATTGTTAAATCTGTTGCAGCTTCGGTGTTGTATCCGAGGTGAAAAAAAGTTGGCTCTCCAGTGTTAAGTAATACTAAATTGTGTCCGTCTAAAATTTGTTGAATAATGCGTCCACGAGTGTCTGGTTGTGTACGTTTTTTATCCCACGCTGGACTATGGGCGTTAAAATCGCCAAGTAAAATGAATGGGTTTTGAAATGTGTTATGAGGTTTTCTAATTGTGTCCAAATGTTTGTGTTGTCTGTAGATGGTGGAATGTATAGTCAGCATACATCTACATTTCTGCCATGAAAAAGTAAAGTACAAGCTACAGCTTGTAATGGTGAATTAAGTGTAATATGTGTATGTTTGTAATCATTGTCAATGTAAAGGGCTGGGCTGTACCGCCACTGCGATGTGGTCCACGGAACTCGTCGTGACGATACAGCGAATAATTAAAAGGATTGAAGTTATATCGATCAGCAGGCAAAAACCATGTTTCTTGGAGTGCGATGAGAATAGGTGTGAGAATACTGAAAAACGCTTTCATTTCTGCCCATTTCGATATTAAGCTGTGGTGATTCCACTATACAAATACGGACATGAGAGATAAAAATGAATGCTTGTCGGCACCTTTCGGTGCATGGCGCAGCCACGATTGCAGCTCAGGCGGGCATGTGGGTTGGGTGCGGACGGCCGAGGTGGACCCGGCCGATCCGTCCGGCCGACCAGTGGCCTTGGAAAGGCCACGGCGGCCGGTCACTGCCGTGGGGGATGTCCGCCGGTTGGGAGTCGGTCTGGTCACGTGGGTGCCGGCCGGCGCTGGACGCGCAGGGCTCGATCGGCGGCCCGCTGACGGGGAACGAGAATTTGGTCCCGCAGCCGAATGACTGCGAGGCCTGTCACTTCTCCCTGGAGTGGCCCGCTTGTTGGGAGCTGGAGTGGTCTGTGTATTGGGAACCGGAGTTGTTTGTGTCGTGATGGTGATTGGCTTTAGCTTGGTGAGTGGTGCCAGGCCTGGTATAAGTTCTGTTTGTGTGGACGTGGAATTTGTTTCGACGCGATGTGTAGATGGAGCAATGGTGGCCTCCTGGTTGTAAGTTTTAGTGGTCGGGGAGGTGGCCTCGACGGTCCGCCGGGCCTGCGGATAAGAGACTCCAGTCGTGGCCCTGACGGCGTAAACCTCTTTTTCCCGTCGCCAGACTGGACAGATATTGGAGGTGGTGAGGTGGTCGGATGTGTTGCAGCTAAGGCAGTGGGCAGGTTTGGAGCAGGTGGAATCAGGATGAGGTGGTTCGCCGCACTTGGGGCAGCGGGCTGGTTGGCGACAAGTCTTACTGCCATGGGCGAAGCGCTGGCAATTAAAACAGCGGAGAGGATTGGGAATAAAGACACAGACTTGGTATCGGATGTAGACGGCGAGGAGGGTCTTGGGAAGAGTGGTAGAGTTGAAGGTAAGGACAAGGAAGCTTGTATCTCGTTTCTGTCCGTCTTTAAAGGAGGTGATGCGGTGGACGTGGGTCACCCCCCCCTTCGGCGTGAGCTCCATCTGGATATCTGCTTCAGACAGAGCTCCGGCGCGAAGATGGTGCCCTTGGTGGTGTTGCGGCTGGAATGCAGGGTAATGGTGACGGATTTACCACAAAATGTGGTGGTACGGAGGAGGGTTTTGGTCTGGTCTCGGGTTTGGGTTTTAATGACAAGGGTTCCGTTGGCAGGGGCTTCGATGTCAGGAATGGTTAAGGAGCAGATGGCGAGGAGTTGCTTGGTCGGCCAGAAAACGTTAATACGGCGGAAGGAAACGGATTCCTCGACAGGCTTGACTACTATGTAAGAGCCAGCACTGTCGAGGTGGGGTTCAATGGTTCGGATGGGTTCAGGTGGAGAGGGCGTGGTCTGGTTCGAGCATGGGTCAGCGGCGTGGAGAGTGATGGTCTGGTTCTGATTGCGAGACGAGGTCGTGGTCCTGGGACGAGCAGGGGTCGGTGAGGCACAGAGGGCTTCCATGGCGTCATCCAAAGGTATAGTCCGGCGCGGGTCATCAATGGCTGTATCAAGTGGGGGAGCATGAGGGGCCGAGTCCGGGGTCGTGCGATGGTCGTCAGGTGTAGCTAGTGGTGGAAATTCCGTCTCGGAGTCCGGTGGCGAGCTGGGGTCGGTGTCCTTTTTTCGTTTTTCCCCATCGCGGGGAAAAGCCTACCTAACGAAATCTAAATAAACACGAAGGACGCAGAGAAAACAGGGAACAAAAGTACGTCGATTAAAAACCAGATGGGGCGACGGGTGTCACCCCACTGGGAAACGAAATACGAAAAGAGCGACGGGTGTCACCACACGAAAAATGAAAAACAAAGGACTGCAGAACCAGCAGTCAGTCTGGCCAGAAATGGCACGGCGGAGTGTTCAGTGAGCTTTGGCACAGATATACGTGGTTCAAATAGTATTGACACTCCATGGTGTCTATCTATTGACTGGGAGTGCTGTTCTTACAAAGATTTCAACCCAACCTCCTTGGGTGAGTTCTGTTCCTCGTGAGTGGATTATGGAATTTGTCTAGTCTGCAAAGGCTTGGTTGGACCCATGGTTGCTAAGTTTTGTCTGTTAATAATAATAATAATATATCCACACTATTTTAAGTTATAAATTGTGCAAACTTATCATGTCTTGCAGGACCCGTGATGCTATTGGCTACGTTGCTTTTTTATTCGTGCACGATCGACGAAAGGAGGGTCGGGGTTAGTCTCAATACCAGATATATTAAGAAGTATCCTGAGGTCAGGTGTTTTATTCCAGAGATCCACGAATAAACTATAATTAGCACCTGCGCCACGAGTCCCCAAGTCAGATTCAGGGTATCCGTTCGTGCGAATTGGCTCCACACGCCGTGAACGATGCGAATTTGGAGTTGGCCGGTTCAAGAGCTGCTTCATTCTTCATCAAGAGCTTCTACGTAAAAAAGAAGCATCAACGAGATTGTGGAGACATGTACAGGCACAGTAATGAGACGATGGTGCATAATCTAGAATTAGCGGTGGTGGGCAGCGTACTTTCAACGTTTTCCTTCCTCAATACACGAATGCTATGCGGTGCTCATGAACAGCACGCAACAGATCAACACACTTAAAGTGGAAAACGTGAAAATGTTTCACAGAAACAAGACCTTTACGCTGACTCGCGTATTGCATGACGCTAACGCTGACGACGCACAAACAGCTTTTCGATGACACTATGCAACTGGTTATGCCTAGATGCGAGAACATGCCTCTGTCAGCACTCCGACACTTACTCACCGTGAGATTACTAACGTAAGGATGTGGTGCTCGGCTCCGGGAGTACCAGCTGGACCGCTTCATACCTCGCGGCACTTTGGCGTGACGATGCTGCGCCGCAGCGCATCCAGCGCTCGGTGCCCAGTGCCAGCGAGTATCGCCGGCCGACGCATGCGCACGAGACCTACAGCCGACTCACGCGCCGCTATCGCCGCCCCAGTGCGGCGGTGTCAAGCGATTTCTCGACAGCCAAGCAACCAAGCAACCAAGCACCGAAGAACCAACAAACGAGACCGAAAACATCTCGAAGCAAAACCAAGCTTAGGCCAGTTGGTCATATACCGCTGCGAAGCCGGACACCATCAAAGGCTTCGACGCCACTGGCGCTACATAAGGGCCACCACCAAGGTGCTCGCATCCGCAGCACCGCGGGGGCACGAAAAGTCCGGTGGCACCGAGGGCGTGCAGCAAGCCGCGCCAACGCCAGCTGTGCCACCCAACCCAGCCGACTGCAACTCGCACGACCAGCCTGCCATCAACTCGACATCTTCACTCCCTACTTCTAGCTACGCTTCATCACCAACTTCCAGACTGCTCTGCACCTTCAACTCGTCTACAGGTTGGTCCGGCGGTGCCGCCAACCCCCCCCCCCCTATTCCGCCGATATTTGTAAAAAAGTGTACACCTTTCTTTCCTAACCACAACGCCAAACCCTCGACCCACCACACTCACCAAACATGGACACCACACTGAACACACCGACGGGAGACTTTCTCTTCTGCCGTCGGGATGATGGGGAGCCCATGGGCTCCCTTGACTCCTGGACGGTGGAGGAGGAGATCACCCGTCGGACACGATAGCCCCTACACGCACGCCAAATTCGCTCTGGGGCACTTCTTATTCAGGCATACAACTCCCACGATGCAGACACACTGACACACATCACAGACATCACTGGCATACCAGTCACCATAACACTAGCCGCACACCTCGACATATCACAAGGCACGATACACGCTCGGGAGGTGGCCTGGATGACGAAGGAGGAACTGACGCTCAGGTTCAGGAGCCAGGGCATCTCCTCCGTCTGCAGGCCACCCACCCCAGCACACAAACAAGACTCCCACGCTCTCATACTGACGTTCACCACAAGACAACCACCCACACACGTTAAAGCCGGCTACATTAGGTATCAGGTCACTCCACGAGCACCCCTCCCTCGACGCTGCCAGTTCTGTCAGCGGTACGGACATTCGAAGGGGGGGGGGTGTCACGACACAACACCCACCTGCGCAAACTGTGGCACACTACACCACATAAACACATGCACCATCAACACACAACGCTGCGTCGGTTGCGGCGGAGACCACACCTCCCGGGACAGGGCCTGCCCTCGGTGGAAGAGGGAGAAGGAGATTCTCCGTCTTATCCACCTAGAGGGCTGGGCCCTGCCGCGGGCAAGGTTGTGGGTCGACGGCCAGCAGCCGACGCAGACCACACATCATCACAAGGTGTCCATGCACTCTACACAAACACAAACATCTCACATTACACCACACACCAAAGAAACACAGACAGACCCAGCAATCATCATCAGACCACAACCCAAGGCGCCAAAACAAAACAAACCCCGACACTACTCACCCACCCACCCAACACAGGCACCACCCCTAGTACCACAACGCCGAACACGCAACCCATCACCAGCACCAGGCCCATCACAACCATCACTAACAACCTACGCAGTACGCAAAAATCTCCGCTTTGAAATCGAGACACTCACAGACTCAGACGACGACAACATCACGGTCACTACCCACGCACCTACCACACGAGCAAACAACAAAACAAACACCAGCTCTACCAACAACAAACCACACACTCGCGCCAAAACCTCTCGACACTGAACATCCCAAACAACTCCTATCACCTAGACTTTCCCAACTCTACCCATGTGTAATATAAAAAAATGAAGAAAAAAAGGAAAAGGAAAAGAAACACAAAAGAACAAAGAACAAAAAAAAAGAAAGGGGGAAAAAACAAACAAACAAAAAGAGAAGGGGAAAACAACCAAAAGGCCAAAACCTTTAAACAAAAAAGAAAGAACGAAGAAACAAACAAACACTTACTAAAAGAAAAGGCCCACAGCAGTGTACAATCATATGTGTATGTTCTTGTAATGTTAAAACGAACGGCGATGACCGACACTCCCCCATTCTACACCCCTTACGGCACCGTCCGGACCACTTCTATCATCTCATCTCTAAAACACCTAAACAGCCGATATCACCTGACGGTGGCAGGCTGGTCAAACTCACTCAACAACAACAACAACAACAACAGCGGGGTCGAGCTGAGCGTCTGCTAACGTAACATTCCCAAGCAAGAAGAGAACCAGGAAGGTCCAAGGTTTGAGCAGAATACAAACCTGTAGCAGCAGAAGAAGCCAAGACACGAAGAGATCCAGGGACCCTAGAGGAGCATTCCTGCGAATCTAGAAGGAAAACCTCCCTCACCAAATCCCCAACAGCTCTCTGTCTCCCATCTAACCTTTACCCCCGGAGGAAACCTAACGGTGCCGAGCCCACTGTCTTGGGCCATTGCGGCCGGGGCAGGGACCACAGAGCGAAAGCTCGGTCCAGGGTGCAACGAATCCGGGTAGTTCTTCAGTCAGGAGGGACACTTGCGGAGGGTGGGACCAAACCCTTACACACCATGGCGGCCGCCGCCAGCACCACACAAGGCACCTACCTAGTAGGTACGGACACAGAGTCAGGACACAACATCACACAGGAGTCTCTTTCAGTCTCGAGAGGACGCTCAGACACATTCTTAATTCAGCACACTTCAAGGTCCACATGCACACCACACACATCATAGTCCAAACACAGAGCAGCGCGGACACACAAACTCTGCAAAACACAACCACCTTTAACAACCAGCGCTGCACCTTCACGTTACACCGCGCTTTGAACACCAGCCGCGGCTACATTTGCGCCCCAGAGCTGGATAGCTTACCACTTGACAGCATCGCCGCACTATTCGAAGCCTCAGCCCTCCTGGATGCCACAGTTACAATCAGCCAGATTAAACGGGAGGCACGTTCGACTCACAAACTTCTAGTACTGACTTTCGACTCACCACACCTACCATCACACGTCCACATACACAACAAGGCCTACGAGGTCCTCCTCTACGTGCCTCTGCCACTACGGTGCCGGTTCTGTTTGCGTTATGGATATGGCGAACGCGCATGCGCGTCACCAACTCCCAGATGCAACCAGTGCGCCGGTCACCACGCGGCATCCGACTGCAACTCCTCCGAAAGGAAGTGTGCAGGCTGTGACGGGCCGCGTCTCGCCACCAACCACGACTGTCCCAAGTGGGCATACGAGAGGGAGGTGTGCCGGTATGCGGCAACTCATCGGGGCCACACGCAACAGCACGACAGCTACGCCACACCACCACTGACACTCACACAGCCACAACTGCACCTCTCCACACCGCACCTACCGCCGGGCGAAGCTACGCAGCGACGCTCTCCACACCTAAACCCACACCCCTCCTACACCAGCTCCCACCCGCCCAACCATCCCACCAGCAGCCGGCTCCCGGAGCCCGGCACACTCCCTTCTCAACGCTCCTTCGACCCTCGCCTCAACCGCCCCACCGATCCCCGACCTCCCCGGCCCACCGCCTCTCGACCTCACCGATCACCACTCCTTCCCACCCCACCCCACCCAGGACCTGGCCTCCTCCCACACCCACTCCACTTCAGGCCTGGCCCTTATCCACATCCCCTTCACCCACGACCCGGCCTCCTCCCACACCCTTTCCACCGCGGGCCCGGCTTCCCACGTCCACCCCACCGAGGAATGGGCTTCCTTCCCTTCCCACCCCATCTCAGACCCAGCCCATGCCCACCACCATCCCACTATCCACCCCGCATCATCCCTCCTCCAACACACATCAGATCCAGACACGGTCCCCATCCCATCCCCCACCGGTACCCACCCATCACCCACGGGACCTGGCCGTACCCCTTCGCGCCACCGCCTCCAACCGGCCAGGGCTCACCTCGCCACTCTGAAGCCTTCCCTCCACTGCCTCCTCCAGGGCCTCGGCCCCTACCACACCCATCCGGCCGGCCCAAACCAAGGCCTAGAACCAAGGCCACCACAACATCCACCCAGACCACGGCAAGTCCACGGCCACCACCTCCTGCCAAACCGAACCTCCCACCACCTCCTGCACACCCACCCAAACCCACTCCAAAATCTCGTTTGAGGCCAGCACTCAGACTGAACCTACCATTCCTTCAAAGCCCGTCGAACCCACAACTCCAGAACAACGAATCCCACCCGAACCCACCGCGCCTCCCAAGCGCAAATCACGCCGCCACTCTACCCAATCACCTCCCAGGACCCGTGCGACCAGGTCCAAGCTACCACCCCTGTCTGGGTCACGTCCCAACCCTCTCTGTTCACCGGTTCAATCTTTCTCCCCAACTCGACACCGACACCACCCCAGTATAGGAACACCAACAGTCACGAAACGCGTTCGGCAATGGGATTTTTTCTGCAGCGGAACACCGGAGGCCTTCCAGACAAGTTCATAGCATTCAAATCTGAATTATTGCAACAAAACCCATTACTAGCTGCGCTCCAAGAAACTCACTTTCGAGATTCTGACTCCACTTGAAACAAAATCCCAGATTACACTTGGCACGTCGACAACGTCAACGGCCCAAATAGGAAATGGGGCGCAGCCATACTCATTGCAAACAGCATGCATTACCGTCGAGTAACGTTAAATACTCCCCTAAGTTGCGTAGCAGTCAGCCTCGAAATTGACCATTGCCAAACCACACTCATTTCACTATACATATCGCCGTCAGCTGAAACCCTACACCACAGAAGCTGAGTGACTTGCTGCTTCAGGCCCTTCCACCAGTTCTCATTATGGGAGACTTTAATGCTAAACACCCCTCCTGGGGAAGCGACCAGACTGACGCTAGAGGGCGCGAAATTCACCAGTTTATTTCGGACCACAACCTAGCACTCCTTAACACCGGGGCCGCCACCCACTACAACCCGACGTTAGGAGGATCGGACAGTTGCATTGACTTAACGTGCTGCTCCCAACGACTTAGCTCACTATTTGACTAGTCAGTTTCAGACGTTCCCGGGCTGAGCGACCACTACTAAATCACAATTAGACTCAGCACGGACGCTATCCACCACACTAAGCTATTCAGACAATCTTGGAACTTGAAAAGAGCGAGCTGGGCTAAATTCGAGGAACAGGTGGACCTCAGCCTAACAACTTCAGAGACCAGTAAGATGGAGACAATCCTAAGGGCCATCAGCTCAGCAGCACGAGACTCGGTCCCAAAAAGCAACAAACCTAGGGAAAAGGCATCTACGCCATGGGGGACCCCGGACTGTCAAAGGGCAATCGCTGCACGGCGCCGTGCCGACAAACAATTCAAAAGATGCGTGTGCAAAGCACACCTATCAGCATACAGACAATCTCAAAAACACTGCCGGTACATAATACGAACAGCACGACAAAACTGTTGGCAGTCTTTTGCCTCTCAATTCAATAGGTTCACCACTACCGGCAGAATCTGGGACTTGATGAAGCGTTTCAACCTGAAACGCCCACCACCATGCCCCTTCATCCAGCTGACGGTGAAAGGACAGGACATCACTGACCCACAACAAGTCGTAGACCATTTTAAACTACACTACGCCAGCGTATCTGGCAACAGCAACTACGACACCACTTTAGTAAGCGCTCTAGACGCCCTTGCCTCCAAAGCAAATTTTAGCTATAGCAATAGAGAAACTACAATCAGTCGTTTACTATGCACGAATTGCACCTTGCCCTCAGCAAACCGAAACACGTCGGTTGGGCCGGACAACATCCATTACCAGTTTCTTAAACGACTTCGCAAAAATTCCCAAACGTACCTACTAGCGGCCATAAATGAACTGTACCAAAGCGACACGTTTCCCGCATCCTTGCGAGAGAGCGTAGTCATTCCATTTCCAAAGCCGCACAAAGATCACTCCACCCCAAAAGGTGATAGACCCATCTCACTTACTAGCTGTGCTAGCAAGCTAGTCGAACGCATGGTCAACACACGATTGAGGAAATTTCTGGAACACAACGACCTGCTCGACGAATTTCAGTGCGGCTTCCAGCGTCAAAAATCAACTACGGACAATCTCATTAGATTAGTGCATGACATAAAAAGTGGTCTACGCATCAAACGCACAACAGTAGCTGCATACTTAGACATCACTGCCGCATTCGACCGAGTACACAAGTCCGCACTGACACACAAACTCTCCAAGATAGGCCTACGCGGACACATGGCACACTTCATTATCTACTTTCTTAGAGACAGGACCCTTAAGGTCCGATGCGGCAGTGTCACATCAAACACCACAACTCAGGAGCAGGGCCTGGCTCAGGGGAGCGTGCTCTCACCAAGCCTCTTCATCATCATGATCAACGACCTACTTGCTGACCACACTGACACTTCACTTCAATACCCACTTTTCGTGGACGACATAGCCATTTGAACAACATCACAATGCTTCCCTAAAGCTGAAAAAAAAACATTCAAGCAGGACTAGACCACATTGCAAAGTGGTGCAGAACTCGGGGCTTCACCTTGTCCGCAGAAAAATCGGCCACCGTCACATATAGTCGTCTCCGTCCCACACCCAAAACTCTACTTAAAATCGATGGCAAAGCCTTCGAACAGGTAAAATGCTTCAAGTTCTTAGGAGTGCATTTAGACGAAAAACTTAGTTTCAACACCCACATCACCACCATCTCAAAACGATGCGCGAAGCGCGTCAACATACTACGTGCACTTGCAGGCACATACTGGGGCGGAGATTGGAAAACACTACTGCGACTGTACACATCAATCATACGACCCATCCTAGAATACATCAGCATCATTTTTGCCACCATTTCAGAAAGTCAGAGCCGAAATTTAGAAATCATCCAAAACAGCTGCATCAGAGCAGCCACAGGTGCCCTCAGCACCACACCGATAGCCAGTGTTCTAGTTGACTCAAACACGCCCCCACTCCACGTCAGGAGGACACAACAGCTGTGCCGCTACCACATCAAAATCAAATCCATTAAAAATAATCCAGCACAGCGCTGCTTTACGCCTGAGAGATACGACAAGAGCCGATTTGCGCGCAAACTTCCACCATATAGCATTCAAATCGCCACGGCTCTCTCAGATCTTAACTTCACAATGCCATCCACTGCAACTCGACCGCCCACTAGGCCATTCTGGACTTTAAGTCAACCAAAGGTCGAGTACTTGCTCTCGGAGAAGAAATCCACAATCACATCGGCGGAAATTCTTGGCTTCTTCCACAAGTTCGCCGATGACAACAATCACAAATCACTCGTATTCACGGATGGGTCGAAACACGAGGCAAAGGTAGGCATCGGCATCACTGGACCAGGTCTCAGAATTTCCAAGCGTCTACTGGATAACTTCTCCATCTACTCCGCTGAAGCAATAGCCATTCTGGCCGCTATCACATTCTCATGAGGCGTAAAGCTAGAAACGTAGTAATTTGCTCCGACTCCAAATCTTTCCTCCAGTCAATTAGCAACACCCACGACTGTCCACATCACTTCATTGATATAATCCAACAACTGGTGGCCCATAACGTAAACACGAACTTTTCCTTCCTCTGGATTCCGGGCCACGCCAGCATCCCAGGTAACGAAGAAGCAGACCGGCTCGCAAAGGAAGCCTTAGCTTTGAACACTTACCCTAGCGTGGAATATTCGGTAGAAGATTGCAAAGCACTCCTACAACCCCACATTCGCCAACATTAACTGAACACATGGACACTACGCAACTCAACACAACACAAATGCAACCACACCCACGCAATCAAACCAACAATAGGCACATGAAACACATCAGATAAATCCCACCGACAAAAAGAGGTCATCCTGACTAGACTTAGAACTAGTTGCACAAAACTAACACAGCCTCAATTAGAGGGTGACCAATATACAACACCGCACTGCGGCACCTGCAACACCACGCTAAGCATAGGCCACATCCTGCTAGACTGTAGTAGCTTTAGCTCTCAAAGACAACCACTTAAGGCATTCTGCCAAAAAGAGGACATCACCCTATCGCTTCCATCGCTTCTCGGTGACAAGCACCCAGAACTCCTTCAATTGCTATTTGAATATCTGTATGCCACAAAACTAGCAGGAGCACTGTAGGCACCACACCACCAACAATCACATGAATTCGCAATGGATGACCGCGAAACACTCGTAGGAAACACGTAAATAGCCATCCCCGCATGGCGTCGGACGTACATAAGCCGATTTGCTTCTCAATTAGAAATAAATGGCTACCTATCGGTGCCGTCGGAAGTAGATGAGCCGACTTGCTTTAGGAAAACATAAACAAAAATAAAAATAAAAATTAGCATAACGTAAAACGACTACCCAGAGGCGCCATCGGAAGTAGATGAGCCGATTTGCCTTACAACTCATAACGTAAACGGCTACCCAGAGGTACAGCGGACGTAAAAGAGCCGAATTGCAAAACACCGTACTAACCCAACTGACAACCCTGCATGGCATGCTTGGACTAACCCGCTACTAACAACTAACACGCGGCGGCCGGCGTGATAGGCGGTGTGGACAATTACCTCCTTGTTCGCATGGTAAAGATCCCTCGGTGCTCTTCGATAAGAGTAGGCTAAAGCCGGCACCCTGGCAAAATCAACTTCTCGCAACTCTCAAATCACCCCCACCCCCACCCAAACTACGAATTATTTTGTGGAGGAGTAAATTAAAACTAAACGATTTAGACATCAGGGAGCTGTCCCCATCCCAGACCCTCGCCTTCAGCACCTATAATCACGCAAACTAACGTAAAATTCCTTAACGTAAATGTCCACTTGCCTGTACCTTTATCGCAAACGCTCACTTTATAGCCAGACATGTAACGTACTCGTTTTAAAGGCGGCGCAAATGACCTTTATGATCCGGCACGCCTAAAAAAAAAACTCTCCCCCACCCCACGTAACATTCTCTTAATGTAAATGGACACTTGCCTTGGCTTTGCTTGCAGAACACACTCGCCTTAAAGGCGGAGCAAATAACCTTTACGGCCCGGCATGCCCCTAAAAATCCGCAAAGCCACACAGTATCGGCGGTCAATGAACACGCTGCAGTCAACAGGTGACAAACAGGCGTACTTCGGACAACAAGAGCCAACAATAACCCGGCATTCGCCACCGTTATCAAGCTCAACTATACGGCTAGTACGGTCACGACAACTAATCTCACCTTTCAATCAAGCTCTCTCATGGCCGATCTTGCGTTGATAACGTTACCCTCCTCACTAGACACATTTAGGCCGCAACGGTCCAGAAAAAAATGTACGACCGCCGTTTTGCTGGACTTAAAGCACGCATACAACACAATCATCATCACAACATTCTTGCAGCGCTGACATGACATGACATCCACGGATAAGACATCATCTCCATTTCTACCTGTGAAACCGCTGATCTCAAGTAAAAATGTAAAAATAGAACACACCACATTGGACACCAATTTCATCGCGGCCCAAAAACATCAACCCGGTACCCCAACAACTATGCAAGCTCCCGAAAAAGCCAAGCCGGGCACGGAATATCGCTTTGGAGTCTCAATAATCACATATGAACTCAATAAACATCTTTCAATCTTTGGAAACGCTCCAATCAAGACGCAGTCCGCCTTTTACAGCAGGTACAGCGCAGTGCGGCTACAATGCCTGTGAACACACGCACGTCCGGGGGGGGGGGGGCAGATATCTGCCCCCCCCTGCGGTTTTTCCTAATTTGCCGCCATACTAATCGGGTGAGCAAGGCCAAACCTCGTATGGCTGTTCATTAGTCTTTTCCGCAGATCCTCAGAAATGTTTGACCCTGGGTCATCTCAAGTCAGGTCACCAGGTCAGGCGAAGTGACCCAAAATCCCTCGGAGTCTAGGTGGCATCACTTCCACAATAATTGGGGGATTGATTTCAAACTTATAACACGTCATGATCTCATCAGGGACTATAATATATATCTCGTTTTTTTTAGTATCATTGACCTGAGGTCAGGTCGCGGCCATGGCTTCCCCCATTATAGGCCTATGGTAAAATATACAAATGTTTTCTGGTTACATATTTGCTATCGGAATGACCTCACAACGGTTATGGCGTGTAGTTTGAAGCTATTCTCAATGTTACCGCTGACATTTTTGCTCAGTGACCTCACCAAGGTCATCTGAGGTCACCTGAGATCACTAGCAAATTTCTGCGCATTAGATCGCACTGCATTGAGCTAGAAGCCTGAAATTACCGTCATTGTGCTTTTATCGCCAAGAGGTGTCGATTGATACATTACATGACCTCCCTAGGCTACCTCATGAGCTTGACCTGAGGTCATAGTTTCTGAGTTGACCTGACCTTAAATCACACAGCATATTGTCGATAGGACATTTCAAGGGCTGTCGAATAGCATTCGCCGTTTGTTTCTATCTGCTACAGGTCCTGAGATATGTGTCAATATCTGAGGGTCCCACCCGATCTGGTCGAATTCGACCTATGATGATCCAGGGACCTAAATATTGACCTGAGCGAAAAATGACCGACATACTTTCGATAGAGCTTGTCACCAGCTATCCAACCCAATTTTCCGTTTGTCGCTACCTGGCATAGTTCTGGAGATCTTAGGGGGCAGACATCTGCCCCCCCCCCCCGGACATGCGAAGTTGGCGCGGACCGCCGGACGTGCGAGTGTTAACCCTCGCACGGCTGGGGGGGGGTAGATACCTACCCCCCCTAAGGTTTTCCCGCGATAGCGGGAAAATGGCGCGCGGAAGCGCGCTGAAATTTGGTATACCTTACCATTAGCTATTTTTACATGTTCTAAAAAAAAATCTGGTCGGGTCATCAAAGGTCACCGAGTTATCGCGGGTCAAGTGAGGTCACCTCCAAAAATATTTAAGCAGTCGCCACGCCTTCAATAATAAAGATATTACAATGTCACTTTCAGGGTTTACTTATCTTGACTGAGCGCCAAAACGTACAATTTCAGAATTTTCGAATTTTTATTTTTTGATGACGTCATTTTTTGCACTTTGTAGTTTTATCTAAACTAACATCAACATTGCAGACAAACTATGGACTTTTGTATCATGCTAAGTTGACTTAGAACGTCATATTTTTGGTTCGTATACCTATTTCAAAAATTCAAAATTCAAAATTCCAAAAGTTTAAAAATCCAAAATTTTGAAAATCCAAAATTTTGAAAAATTTTATTTCGAGTTTTTGGCTAATTGTAATTGTAAAATAGCTAATTGTAAGGTATGGCAAATTTCAGCGTCCTGCCGCGCGCCGTTTTCCCGCTGTCGCGGGAAAACTTTGGTGGGGTAGGTATCTACCCCCCTTAGCTGTGCGAGGGTTAAGTTCAAATCCTAGCGTAAAAACTACCGAAGTACTTTCGACTGGAAGTTGTTCGAGCTATCCGATGCAATTTTCAGATTCGTTCTATCATGCTTGGTTCGTGAGATACCTGGGGGGGTATGTATCTACCCCCCCCCAGCCTGGCGAAGGTGGCTCAGACCCCCAGCCGTGCGAGGGTTAAGACGTAGTCCGCCTCTTACAGCAGGTACAGAGCAGTGTGGCGACAATGCAGGTACAGTTAAAGTACAATCACTGTTAACTTGGATGGCAGTATATTGATTGAGTATTGGCGATCGCGGACAATAGGCAGCAACTACACTTCGACAGACTCAGCACAAGCATGCAGGGTTACACACACGACTTCGATAATAGTTTGCAGGCTTTTAAGATATGATATAGATATGCGCATTGGTATGTAGTGCTGGAGCTACGGATATGGTTAGCGTGCTTGACCACCATAGACGAGGCATTGCGCATTGATAACGCATTCTAATGGAAGTGTAATGCCAGTTACTGGGGTGGTTCGGTTAGGGGTGGGTTCGGCCGCTTTCAATTGCAGCAGTAACCGCATACTGGGATGTAGTTGAAGCCCAACATGGCCCACACACTTGGCTGAAATTCCAGATATTGGTGACGAAAACCATCCCACACGATTGTTCGCCATGCTAAGCATATTGCGCCGCACAAAGAAGGAAAATTTCCAAGGAAGGACGATCGGCCACATTTGCTGGTGTTCGATACTGCTGTAGTCATGTCGAGGGTGCGCTGATTTGGCATTACTCTACAATCATTGCATGCATTGCCATGGGAGGATGGAACTGGCACAGAGTCCATGTGTCTCCTCCCCATAGAAAGGTGACAACTGGACGCCCGAAAAGGCGTCCCTTTAGGACGCCGGAGTGCATCACCTTGAATCTTTTTAGCAGAACGCATCCCTCTGAGTAGAAAAAGGTGTCATCCAGGGGTATTCGAGTGCAACCATCCCTTAAAATACCCGCAGTCAGTGGCGTCCTTCTATGGAAATGGCGCTCCTCTAGACTTGTGGTCCCCCGGCCAAAATGCATGGATCCGACAATTCATCATCCATCGCATTCTACTTTGCCGCATGCCGGTTAAAATTGCATTCCGCAACAGAAGTGACAACAAGGATAACAACAACAGAAGTATGACCATACAAGTTATAATCTGACATGACCTCCTCCAGACTAACATCAATAATGGCATTCCCACTGGTCACACATTATCCAAAGACAACGGCAGACAACAATCTCCACCGTTGAGCTGCACGCTCACGGCATGTCCATCTGACACATATAGGGCTCCATCTCATCGCAGTCGTTGTCCACCAGCCTGTAGGAGCCGTCCAGCTGGCGGTACAGCTCGCTGCACTGGCCCACGTGGTCTGCGTAGGGCGCGTCCGGCTCCCACATGCCGCCGCCGGTCGGCAGCGCCTCCTGCACAGTGTCCTCCCACAGGCCGGGCGCCGACACCACGCGGAAGCCTGCCTTCAGGAACTCCTGGTCGCCGGCCAGTCGGCTGACGCAGGCCAGCTGTGTGGCCGCCGTGGGCGCCACCAGGCGGCTGTTGGCCGCCAGCGCCTGGCAGGCGGCCGCCGCCTGGCGCCAGTCGCGCGGCGTCGCCTGCAGGCGGTAGCAGCGCCTGTCGCACGCCTGCCATCCGCCGGCCGGACAGGCGACAGGCGTGCAGCGGCCGGACTGGCACACGGCCGCCGCCGGGCAGGCTGAGTCGGCGGCGCACTCAGGGGCCGCCTCCGCCTGGCCGGCCGGTCCCGGAGCACCGCCTGGCTGGGAGGGCGCCTCCGCCTGGCCGGCCGGTCCCGGAGCACCGCCTGGCTGGGAGGGCGCCTCCGCCTGGCCAGCCGCTGCTGGAGCACCGCCTGGCTGGGAGGGTGCCTCCGCCTGGCCAGCCGCTGCTGGAGCACCGCCTGGCTGGGAGGGCGCCTCCGGCGAAGACAGTTGAACCGACTCCTGCGGTCCTGACGGCGCCTGTACCGCTGGATGCGATGGTGGCGTCTGTGCTGAGTGTGGGCGTGGCGACGGGGATTCGACAGGACGCGGGTCAGAAGATGATGGCTGCGCTGGTGCATGTTGAACTGATGGTATAGCTGGGTTTTGTACCGCTGCCATTAGTGCAATCCGTGTGGGTATGACTGGTGGTGTTGGTATGGCCGGTGCTGCCGGCACACCTGCCATGACTGGTACGACTGGTGGGACTGGTGCGACTGGTACGACTGGTACGACTGGTGGGACTAGCAGGGCCGGCGCTGCCTGTGGTACGTGTGACTTAACTGGTATTCCTGCTATGGCTAATATGGCTGGTATGGCTGGCGATGTCGCCGGTACAGGGGTGCAGCTGGCTGTATAGCTGACGGAGCTGGTACGGCTGGCAGAGCTGGTATGGCGGGTATGGCAGGTAGGACGGCTGAGCCCAGCTGTCCTGCTGGTGCAGCTGGTACTGCGACGCACGTGCCGCGAGACGAGCACACGCCAGACTGACACGCCTCGGCTCTGACGCAGGCACTGTCGGCGACCAGCTGTAGCTGGCAGCTGCCTCCCAGCTGGCAGAACTGTCCCGCCGGACACTGGCTGTCCTGTCCGCACTCGGCGCACCGAAATTGTTCGGAGCACGTCCCACTGATGCAGGCGGCGCTGAACAAGCAGAAGGTGCCAGCAGGCAGACAACCGGACAACACCACCATCTGCTGGCCAGACAAGGTACAGCCGTGTTACACAGCACAAACTGCCGGCAGGCAGACAGCCGGACATCACCACCATCTGCCGGCCAGACAAAGCTCAGCCGTGTTACACAGCACAAGCTGCCGGCCAGACAAGGTACAGCCCTGTTACACAGCACAAACTGCCGGCAGGCAGACAGCCGGACATCACCACCATCTGCCGGCCAGACAAGGTACAGCCTGTTACACAGCACAAACTGCTGGCAGGCAGGCAGCCGGGCAACACCACCATCTGCCGGCCAGACAAGGTAGAGCCGTGTTATACAGCACAAACAGTCTTGGGAGAAAAAGAGGGAGAGAGAGAGAGAGAGAGAGAGAGAGTGAGAGTATGACATATGTCTGCTATAAACTTTTGTTTCAAATTAGTTTCACTGGACCAATTTCGAAGCACCGCAACTATCTTATTGTAATACTCCCTGGCTGTCTGCATTCCACCCGAGATGAATCGAAGATATTGATGGCCACTTACATTGCAGAGCAGCGTTGCAATTTTCGTCGTGAAAAACAATCTGGCACTCCCGGTTTGTGCCAGATCTGGCGCATTGCCAGCTGTTGAGCCGGAAATGCTGACCTCAGATGTGTCAACATTGGCTGGCAGGCGAACGGTGCTCCCGAGCGTCAAAGGGACCCACTGAAAAAGTAGTTAGTATCAGGCATAGTGTAGGGGTGGGACCTATATAGGTGGACCTGATCGGATGGGTCTGACCTGATGGGTCAACAATCACGATGATCAGGTCGCGAAGGAGAAGTTCATTGGTATGCATGTACAAATTCCCCAAAACAACTTGCTGCAAAGAAGAATCTCCAAGTAAGCAAGAGTGCGACCTATACAGCCAGGGTGATGGCTAGTGGAGTTACCTTGCTGGATTTGCAGTGAGTCCAGGGAGTCATACTGCTTCAGGATACCTTCAAGGCCTGGGCAACCTCCAGAGCTGGTTTCTCAGGATGAACTGCATCATCAGGTACAATGTGAAGAAGGTACCTGCCATCATCCTCATTCTGACCTGGCCAAAGCTGTCTGCCACCATTGCCCTGGCGTGAGGGACTTTGCGGCCATCATACCACACGCCATCAATCTTGTCACCAATGTTCTTCTCCTTCTCCTGATCACTGACTGCAGCCGTGACAGCATTCCTGGCCCTGGCCAGCTTGCTGAGGTCACTGGCCATGTAGGCCATTTCGAAACGCTGGGCAACGTTTGGGTAACGTCTATTGGGGGTGAGATCCTCTCCTTCACCAACAAAACTGGTTAACTCCTCATGAAATATATCCTTCTTAAAATATTGACTTAGGTGCTTGTTTTCCAGTGCGCCATTTCCTCTCGGAGGGCTCCTCCCGCTGAAAAATTCCAGGGCGGGGTGGATGCACTCGAGACTTCCTGGAGGGGCGCTCTTCCTTCCAAGGGGCGCCTTTTCTCTCACAGGGGCACCTTTGGCTTTAAAACATTGAAGGAGGTAGGGTGCACTCGCGCTTTCCCAGAGGGGCACCTTTTCCCGGCCGCAGGGCCACCACCTTCACATGGGTGGGTGGGGTGTGGGGAGGCATGCACCCAGTGCCCCCACCCCACCGTGTTGTTGCATCGTCCCCAACACCGTGTGTGACCTGAAAGCAGCACATGATATTCATGATAATAGGCATAACGATTAAAAGTTTTTGAATGGTTTTAGAGTTCACCGGGTCGGAGCCTTTTTGACGTACTGGTTGGTTATTGGTTTTACGACACGTCGACCGTTGAGTCATATAGCGTCGCCAATCTCTCACGCCGATTGGTCGCGGGCGAAGAGTAGCGACGGGTGAGATTCGAACCCACAATCTTTCGATTGCGAGACGAGCATCTTACCCCTAGACCACTCGTCCCCCTTTTTGACGTACAATGTTTTGCAATGAACAATGTACAATGTCAATGTAAAGAGCATTCCACAGTTGGCATGACATCCTCTTTAACTGTCTCCCTATCTTCCACATCTATAATAACTTCATCATCGCATCACACATTGTACGGGAAAGCAGACCGCCCGACATTGCAACTATGTGGTATGTGCATGTGTAAAGCTTCAGTACCTATAGCAGTAGCTATAAGACTGTTGCAGTCGTGCCGAATTAAGCCTCATGTGCAGAGCGGAGCTTATATCTACCTTTAAGTGTAGAATCGTGACAGAGAGCATAATGTATGAACCTTTCCACATGAGCTACTAGAGCTCCACGGCATGTTCTACTCACCATCAATGTGATCAGCATAGCGACATACCAAGCCATCTGAGCACGCGAAGAGCATAGAAGGGCGAAAAGCTCCCTCTTCTGCCGAAACTGAAGCGAGCAACACTTCCTCGGGCCAGTCTCGCAGTCACGAACAATGGTGCCTCCCATGGATGATCAGCTCACCACTTGTCGGGAAAACCCAGCCAACTTTGAAGTATCGCTGAAGCCAGCGGAGACCACGCCCCCCGACGGCTCTGGCACAACGCCACGACCAGAGCCCAGACGCCTTCACCGGTCTCCGAGTGTGTTGCGACACACACCAAACGCCAGCACCTGTGCCTGCGAGAGCTCTTCTGAGGACGTGGCGCCGGTGGTGCACGTTGAGCAAGCACTGAGTTAGAGAGTGGGTCAAAGTGCAGGTCAAACGGGTTGGACGAGTCAGCTGCCGTGCTGATGCCAACTGACGGTCGGCTCTGGACGCCCGCAGCAGACCAGCAACAGCTCTGCCGCTGTCTGTCTGTCTGTCTGCCCGTCCGTCCGTCCGTCCGTCCGTCCGTCCGTCCGTCCGTCCGTCCGTCCGTCCGTCCGTCCATCCGTCCGTCCGTCCGTCTCTCTCTCTCTCTCTCTCTCTCTCTCTCTCTCTCTCTCTCTCTCTCTCTCTCTCTCTCTCTCTCTCTCTCTCTCTCTCTCTCTCTCTCTCTCTCTCTCTCTCTCTCTCTCTCTCTCTCTCTCTCTCTCTCTCTCTCTCTCTCTCTCTCTCTCTCTCTCTCTCTCTCTCTCTCTCTCTCTCTCTCTCTCTCTATATATATATATATATATATATATATATATATATATATATATATATATATATATATATATATATATATATATATATATATATATATATATATATATATATATATATATATATATATATATATATATATATATATATATATATATATATATATATATATATATATATATATATATATATATATATATATATATATATATATATATATATATATATATATATATATATATATATATATATATATATATATATATATATATATATATATATATATATATATATATATATATATATATATATATATATATATATATATATATATATATATATATATATATATATATATATATATATATCTCTCTCTCTCTCTCTCTCTCTCTCTCTCTCTCTCTCTCTCTCTCTCTCCGTCTCACTCACTCCCACTCTTATTTTCATTCCCAATCTCAAGCAAACGAAACCAAACGAAACGAAATCAAACCGGACCATCCGTGAAGCAACTCAACCGATTATTATCCCATCCGATAGGGAACTAATGCGGACATCGATGGCAGCGCCTCTGGTGGCTGTTATTGGTACTATTAACGCATGCTCAAATGTTATGCATTTTGTTGTTTATTTGTGCCATAATTTCAGTGCTTAACGAATGGAGAAATTGCCTTAGATCCGTTATCGTCCATTACATTCCACTGCGAACTTAATATTGATACATTAGACACTTTAAGCAGCATATATACTGGCCTGTGCAGTTCGCACAATTGGAACTACCGGTCTCTTTGCGAACCTACGTTAAAACCACTCCGTGACTCATGAAATGTCCACTTCGGATCGTGTTGCCGAGACCCCAGAGAGTAAGCAACAGAAAGAAAAAAAAACGTTTTAAAAAAATTTGACTCGGGTTTTGAGGTTTAAAATTTGTTCACATGCTGTCAAAATAAGTGAAATTTACAAAGCTACATTGTTTATGAAAAATTGGTAGATGGTTCGAAATTTGTCCACCCCAGATAAAAATCTGCATTTAATTGGGAACATGTTGGAATAATTTTTTGTTATCTTCGGAAATAATTAGGCTCGGGTTTTTTTGGTTTAATATCCACCGATTCCCAATATTATGCACTGCCATCGTCGTTTCGGGCAATGTCCTTCTAATGGACTGAGATAAAAGTTCGAAGCATTTAGGTTCTACCGATGAATCATCATTAGTTTATTACGTACATAATTCAGCCTTGAGGTCACCTCAGGCAATGTCTCAACCCTCCCCGTCTTTCCGGTCTTATCCTCATACCCCGTCTCGAGGGGGGTCGATAGGTACCCCCTCGTCTAATCTCCAAACTAAGCATCGCACGAAAACGAAACAGGTGTCATCGGAAAGCGCTCGACGAGTAGGGCTAGATACCCCCCACCCCTTAAAAAAAATTCCACAAAAAGTGACGTCACTAGGGGGCCTAGGCTTTCACGACTTACATCATGTTTTTGGCTCTGGGGAGTTCATTTTGAGGGAGATTTGGAAAAACTAAAGTTATTTGGAATCAGAAAAGGAAAGCGAAATCAATGAGGGCCATATAATTTTTGGCTACCCAAAATTCAAAAAAAAAAATTTCTTCTTTCACAATGTTGAGTTTTCAAGTCTTCTTTAATTTTCCTTTTCGAATGGGTAGAGCGGACCGAAAAATATTGGTCGAAGGCAACTTGCTCCAATAAAAAATGCTTACTTTAGCCAGAATCTTCGATTTTAACTCAAATGGGCAAATATGCAAAACTAATGAGTAATCAAAAACGGATAAAAATCCTCTAGTGCGTCTTGTTGCGTCCCTAAATATAAGCAAATACTTCAAGTTTCATTAAAATATCTTTATCCGTTAAGGCGTAACGACTGGTTGAACTTTTTTGGAGGTGACCTCTCTTGAAGATAATGTTGACCGCCTTGAAACCTGCTGGATTTAGTGTCAGCACGCTGCAGGTTCAATAATTTGCGCGTAAATAACTGACATGACTTGATACGGGGGCAATATAATTTGTGTTGCCCTATTTACGATGTCACTGCTTATCACGCAGATTTTTGGGCCGACTTCAATTTGTTTACGGTATGGTCAATTATCTTTCGAACATGACCTGTACAAAGGACTGGTGACTGTCAGATCATGTCAAATATACACTCGATGCACCATTTCTTCAACGAATTGGCACATGAAGTGTAATGATCTTGGGGGATGCAAGATCGCTATTCTAGGGTGGCATGCATCATTTTGCACGTAGAAAAACAACTTACGCCGTACATTTCGGTATGTATTGATGCAGCGTCATGTAGCGTCATACATGACACCATAAATGCGACACGATGAAATTGGAAACGCACAACGTGGAAGAAACATACAAATGCGTCAATAGCGTCACATCAGCTTCGCTGTGATCACCACTGTAAGGAGCCCTGTTCCTTGGTCGTGCACACAGTCACTCCACAACGACCTACGATCCACTCCACAAGACACTAGGCTTTGCTGGGTGTTCAGCGGTAGGTCTTACTGCGGGGCCGACGGCGAGTCTTGCTGCGGGACCGGCGGCGAATCTTCCTGCGGGGCCGACGGCGAGTCTTGCTGCGGGGCTGGCGGCGAATATTGCTGCGGGGCCGGCGGCAGCAGTCCTTGCTGCGGGGCAGGCGGCAGCAGGCAGTGCTGTGGGTGCTACCGAGCTGGCGACAGATCTTGCTGCGGAGCCAGTGGCTGTAGACATTCTTGCGGGACCGGCGGCAGGTGCTGCTGAGAGATCGGTGGCAGGTGTTGCTGCGGAGTCAACAGCAGGTCTAGGTGCGGGTGCTGCGAGACCCGCGGTGGTGGTTCTTGCTGTAAGGCCGATGGCAGATTCTGCTGCGGGGCCAGCGGTAGGCCTTGCTGATGGGCCGGCTGTAGGTCTTGCTGTAGGGCCGGCTGCAGGTCTTGCTGCGGGGCCGGCGGCAGCAGTCTGCTGCGGGGCAGGCCTTGCCGTGAGGCCGGCTGCAGGTCGTGCTGCGGGGCCAGCGGCAGCAGTCCTTGCTGCGGGGCAGACGGCAGCAGGCCGTGCTGTGGGTGCTAACGGACCGGTGACAGATCTTGCTGCGGAGCCAGTGGCTATAAATATTCTTGCGGGACAGGGCGGCAGGTGCTGATGAAAGGTCTGTGGCAGGTGCTGTCTCGGGGCCAGCAGCAGGTCTAGCTGCGGGTGCTGCGAGACCCACAGTAGCAGTCCTTGTTGCAAAGCCGTTGGCAGGTCTTGCAGCGGGACAGGCAGTAGCGGTCCTTGCTGCGGGGCCGGCGGCAGATCTTGCCACGAGGCCGACGGCGTGTCTTGCTGCGGGGCCAGTGACAGTAGCTGCGGGGCCGGCGGCAGGTCTTGCTGCGGGGCCGGCAGCAAGCCATGTTGCGGGGCAGGCGGCAGCAGTCCTGGTTGCTGGGTCAGCGGCAGGTTCTGCTGCTGGGTCGGCGACACTCCCGGCAGCTCTCGATAAGGTAAGGCTGCCATCACTGTCTGGTGAAGGCCGCCTTTCTTTTACAGTTATGTGAGCTTTGGAATTGCTAACTCTAGATAAAAGTTTCACAAAAGTAAGCTTCACTCGCAACGCCTCCAATTGGTTATCATTGAAGGTCAGCTGTCTGTGACATCCGAGGTTCACAAGGCTTGCAGCAACCTTTAGAGCATCAAAGCCAAGCAGAGCATCAACATTGAATAAAAATGTCTTACTCAAAGCAAATCACCACGATAAAAACACTTTATACATACACACGTACATGACTGCGCGGCTTGCAGCTGCAGTTCCTGTTACTGCGGCCCGCCAACAGCTTTTGCTCTGGCGCCAGCGTCAGCTCTTGCTGCGAGGCCGGCTGCAATGTTGCTCGGGATTTGAAGCAACTGTTACTGCCAGGCGAGCAACAGCAATCAAACTACCGCTTGCTGATGGCTTCAGTAGCAGTCCATCTCCCGAAACGCTTCGCCGACACGCATCCCAAACGCAATCTTCACAACCAACTCAATCCCATGGTGCCGCTGAACCTGGGCATATGGTCCCTCAGACTCCTTCCTAAAATGGGTATCGGCACAACACTTCCTCACATGCAATGATCTGTCCTCTACCACATTCCTATCTCCAGTGGCACTCACACACCTCTCCTCAACTTGGAATAATACAGTGTGCTGTATTTTAAGAGGTCCTCAATAGTCTGCCCCTCACACAGCCTCGGGTCTATGTTCGGAATCTGAATGCGTAAATGCGTGTGCGTTTCTCTAAAACAGGGAAACGAAGGGCCTTGAACATCAAAACCTGAAGAGTGAGACCTTCCATAAAACCGAAGTGCGGTTATGGTACTCATCTGAAAAAGTAAAATGCATTAATTAATTAGGATGTCATCAGATAGTTCAGTGCATGTACTAATCAGGCTCACATATAAAGTCAGATAGCTGGTTTATCACACACAAATTGTGATACAAAAAACAGTTAGAAAGTACACATATGATGTTAAGTTAAGTTATAACTTATAAAGTGTCTTATTGAGCAACTTCACCAATGCCCCACGCCCCCCAAAAAAAAAACTGATTGCAAAACAAAACATCCACATTGGTTTGGAGGTGTTCTTTGGCAGCAAAATGTGCATATTAATGTCACCATGTTAAGCAGTGGTGGTGAATTGGTGTTTAGGGGCGCGTCGACTCCAAAGGTCATTTTGTGCCCATTTACCATGTTAAGCAGTCGCCAATTTAAATTTCGCTATGACGGGCTGGCACGGCATTACTGTATCCTGTTACATGTAATGGAAGTTAGAGGATGATCTGGCATGTTATAATCTAGGAGCTGGATTTCAGCTACAATTCCAGTTTCTTATTGCATTGCTTAAGCAATAGTGATACATGTTATATGTATGTTAACATTCACCAAGATCATGGAAACATGTCTGATAAAGTAAATAGCAAGATACAATAAATAAGCTCCCAATTGTTAATGTTATCTAGGTTAATGATGCCTTTTTAGTACAATGTAAGCAACTATATTATTTTGCTGCTTTAGAAAATCGATCAGAACTTCAGGACTTATATAGCCAGTCCGTAAGCCCATCGTTATCATCTACCACATACACAAAACATTCTTACATGAAATCAAATATCCTTATGACCCATTTCGTAATCAAGTCCTGAGTATTAGATGAGCAGGCATGACTTGGTTGTCTTAACGTACACTTGCTCCCCAGTCTGCAAACTATGCTGCAGAAATATACATGCTGTAGTTGGCCACTGTATAATAATCATCACACCCAACAGAATTGTGCCACCAAAACGTACAAACCAAGATGTCTACTGGAGCACACAGAAATTGTCTGCTTCCTAAAAGCACCAGTTTTCCCCATAGATGCACTGACTGACATTCACGATCTACAGACAGCATCAAAAGGGCAACAACAAGACTCCACAAGGCAACAGTTACCAACTATTTACACACTGACAGGACTTTGCTAAAATTGCCACACTTTGTGGACCTGCTTGCTCCCAGGTAGACACATCAGGTCATAAATTATTTTGGTCAATACCATGCACACAGCAAGTGGAATGAGAGCCCAGGCCACCTGTAGGGACTATGTTTTTACATCTTAGTGTGGCATTTTTAAAATCACCAGAATGTGACAATTCATACTCAAACCAGAGACAAGATGAGCGGAATAGCCTGAGTCACCTATTAGTGTTGGACATTTTGGTACTGGATGGGCTATCATTGATAAACTATCTTGGCTGTTGACTGATTCCAGGTAGATTGTAAACAGCATGGCATGACCATGAATGGCATCATTTGTTTCCAAGCACCACAAGGCTGATAGTGCAGCATGTCTTTTAAATACACAATTTACATAGCATGTACAATTTCTGAGAAACAAGCATGCATATACCAATGTTATTCACGACCCTGACAAACTATCTGTTGGCTACTGTTGCCTGCTCCAAAGAACACCTAGTAGTGAACAGCACAGATGACCACATAACACCAGCCCTAAAGAAGCTGATTTATACATTTTATAAGAATGATATTCAGAATCTGAAAATAAGGAGATTTGAATTTCAATTCCAAGGTTTGCAACTCATCAGGGTTTTCAGAAGATTGACATTTTCAAAAACAAATTATTGCATCGATTAAATCTTCAAACAACTATTTGTGGATACAGATTGTATGATTTTCTTTCTTCAGAAAAGTTCCATGACATGAACCATATTATTTCTGGACCTTCATATTTCCTACTCTATGCTGGTATTTTCAGAGAAGCATCCAACATTTAGGGTAAGCTTTTTTGACAAGATGAAATTTACCCACAATCATATTCACATCACATACCACATATGCACAACCAACATTTTGCAGTACTATTGCAACTTAGATCATTCACAAAATAAGTTAATGGCATGCTTTGTTTCTGTAGAGCAGTCTAGATTACGCTAGGTTAATTCTCATGCTGAAATTTGAGAATTTGCTCATTAAACATTTCATTTGTTTAAAGAGGAGGTTAGGATATAATATGTTAGATTTCTTTGGAAAATATTCCATTAACATCACTATATATCACTCATCAAAGCCCTTTTTGGTAATATTTAGGTCACAGAGTGAAAAGCAAGCATTTGCAATAAAAACAAGCAGTCACTTTATCTTAATCACATCAATAAACTTGGTATTCATGCATTCTTATCTAAATCTGGTTAATAATATAAAATCCAAATCTACAGTACAGAAACTACATGACCTTGGCCATTTTAGCCATTAAGAGTGTTCTCTTCATGTGCCCCAAATAAGATGGTTACAAAAACAAAATTGGAAATAATTAATTATTTAAATTGTTACATGTACACAGCAGATTTGTTGGTGCATGTGCATCAACAAGATAATAGGTACACCACTGATGCCTGACCATGAAAGACATCAATGGTGTGTGAGCAACCAGTGCTGGCAGACAACAGCATATTTCTAAAAAAAAGTAATTAAACATTTCCAGAACATGGACAGAACTTCAGATGTGGCACACAAACTAGGAAATGATCTGATCTAGCATATTCAACTTTAAAATCGGGCTGTCTCCATCAATATTTTGACTGGCTCTAATGGTTAATGTTTGCTTAATTGTACTTTTTTAAAATCAATATTAGGTGGGAAATGTCAAATTTTGTGGTTTACCCAACCCCCATGGATGCTGCATTATGTCACACTTCAGCTATGGATATTGGCTTGCTTTGACATACACCTAACATCATATTCATCATATGATCACATTATATTCATCCATGGATTATTGATTCTGTCAATCTACATCTATGGATGATTGATTGTTGATAGCTGCACCTACCCATTTTAGATCCTAAAAGGTCTTGAGGAATTCCACAATATACCAGTGAGGTCAAAAACATCAGAAAAAACTGTCCTGACCCAAAGTGCATGGTTGTCATATCAATATCTCACACACCACTTTAATTTTCCATTCACCAGCTTTCCCATTACAAGTTATACCAACTGACCTTGTCATAAGCATAGTGCTTTTGGAAAAAGGGCTGCATTCAGGTTTATTAAAAGGGCTGCATTTAGACATTTATTCAGCAATATAATCAACAATATACAATAACATATGACAATATATAACAATTTCCAATGTTCATGTCAATCAACTTGTAATGAATGATATTCACTTTGCATTAAACTCAGGAACCACAAAAATGTCGACATTCTCTACACACTACTTTCTAGCCCAGTCCTATGAACAAGTACCACGTAAGTTTATAAAATTATGGTATGATTTAAAGAATGGCTTAGGTAGGTAGGTAGGTAGGAACCAACGTATCACCAGTAACAACAGCCTGGGTTCGTGGCCTCGCCCTTGCTAATTTTTACTAGCACCCGGGCCGTGGAGTTGATAAACATGCTCAGTAGTGTTCCGGACTAAGAGACCAACCAGCGCATTTAATTCAAATTCTGCGTTTAAAAAAAAGCTTTATCTCACCTTCATCCAATCTCACTATCCCCGCCACCGTCGCTGGAAGAACGCCGCATGAACTTGAGTTCACATTTGAAATAAAACTATCAAACATGCAAAAACCAATCCTGCCATCCATAAGTCACTTACAAGTATATGTACCAAAATAGCTTGATTTAACGTTCTTTCATCTTCATCTTCATGTTTGAAATAGAGTAATATTTAGAACTACTTTTCAAGCGAACAAATGCGCGTCGACTAGCGCGGCGAATAATCGTCTGAAATGCGTCGGATAGACTGACAATGAAAACAGGTCTTGGCATGGTGTTTTCTTTTTATCTGGCCCGGTGTCCCAATGTCCGCTCCAACGTGAGGATGGGCTCCTATCGCATATTTTTGTCTTAAATTTTGAAAGATATCTACGTATTGTCCCCATTTGTCACTACTGCTCAATGCAAATTTAAATACTTCTTCACAAAGTTGACCCAAACTCATATATCCCACCCTGATGAGTTGAGCGAACAATTGAATTAATTATCAGTTGACTCTTACCTGCTACTACATGCGATATACAACAGAGGTGTATTTCTGGACTGATTTCAGCCTTCTGATCACCTGGCACAAATGTGTAACACGTTTGCATGTACGTGTGTGTGCGCGCGAGCGAGAGAGAGAGTGAGAGAGAGAGAGAGAGAGAGAGAGAGAGAGAAAAGAAGAAGAAGAAGAGAGAGAGAGAGAGAGAGAGAGAATATATATATATATATATATATATAAAATATATATATATATATATATATATATATAATATATATATATAATATATATATAATATATATATATATATATATATATATATATATATATATATATATATATATATATATATATATATATATATATATATATATATATATATATATATATATATATATATATATATATATATATATATATATATATATATATATATATATATATATATATATATATATATATATATATATATATATATATATATATATATATATATATATATATATATATATATATATATATATATATATATATATATATATATATATATATATATATATATATATATATATAGAGTGAGAGAAGAGCGAGAGCGGAGAGAGAGAGAGAGAGAGAGAGAGAGAGAGAGAGAGAGAGAGAGAGGGTGGAGGACCGCACTTGTTCTGGGCTGGATTTGGTCCAAACGTCGGGCTGGACATAGACCGCCACTACCCCACCCGAAATTTTGAAAGATATCTACGTATTGTCCCCATTTGTCACTACTGCTCAATGCAAATTTAAATACTTCTTCACAAAGTTGACCCAAACTCATATATCCCACCCTGATGAGTTGAGCGAACAATTGAATTAATTATCAGTTGACTCTTACCTGCTACTACATGCGATATACAACAGAGGTGTATTTCTGGACTGATTTCAGCCTTCTGATCACCTGGCACAAATGTGTAACACGTTTGCATGTACGTGTGTGTGCGCGCGCGCGAGAGAGAGAGTGAGAGAGAGAGAGAGAGAGAGAGAGAGAGAGAGAGAGAGAGAGAGAGAGAGAGAGAGAGAGAGAGAGAGAGAGAGAGAGAGTGAGAGAGAGAGAGAGAGAGAGAGAGAGAGAGAGAGAGAGAGAGAGAGAGAGAGAGAGAGAGAGAGAGAGAGAGGGTGGAGGACCGCACTTGTTCTGGGCTGGATTTGGTCCAAACGTCGGGCTGGACATAGACCGCCACTACCCCACCCGATAGGGACTGTCCTTAGCTCTCGGGGGCTCTGTTCGCCCTCAAGGACCATTCTCAAGTTGCTATGGGCTCTTCCAAGTTATCAACAGCTCTTGTGGTTTCAACTGATGCTGGCCCTCGGCATTACTCACATCAATCGCCAGCCAACAAGTATACTTTCAATCTCTCAGAGGCCGCTCTCAACCTCAGTAGTATCCGAGTCCTGTCCTCTCTGACTGTCACGAGACCCTCTCCATCCCTCAGGGACGTCTCCTGCATTTAGTGGCCTGTCACAGTTCTTAATAGTCCTCTCTAGTTCTCATCTCGGAGGCATTTCAAATTTGAAATGGTCCTGCACTAGTCCTCCTCAGCTCTTATGTCTTCTGTTCCCTCACCCCCACCCCTACCCCCAGAGGCCCTTTTGAAACTCAAAGAGCATCGCAGCCCTCTTTGGCCCTCAGGGTGCCCTATTTGTTCCTCGGCTGTTCGGGTCCCATTCCAGCGGAGACTGTTCTTTCCAGCTGGCATAGGCATTCCGACTTTAGGGCGGGCCCTCTCTTGTCTTCACGGCCCTTGTCTCTCCTCAGTATTGATGTCTTCAGGTCTCACGTCCGTTTCCACGTCCCTTTCCACGTCCCTTTTTTCACGTCCCTTTCCACGTTCCTTTCCACGCAAGCGGCTTGATGCGTTAATATTTTCATCGGTTACATTTTTGCCCCTCATCGCGGTCGCCTGGAGTGTCCCATCGGATTTGTCCTTCACCCCTTAGAAACTCCACTACCTTTTAACAGCCCAGACCCTCCGTGGGCTTAGAGGCACTTTACGTAGCACCGGAAACCCTCGGCATCGGCCTGGATCGTGTCCGCAGCTCGGAGGCCTCTTTATCGGCCTGAGGTCCTGAGGTCAGCAGACCTCAGGCCGATAATCTGCGCCTCTTCAAAAGCTTGGGCCCCCTCTATTACGCAAGAGGCCTCCTGTGCGGTCCTGCCCCCATCGGCCCAGAGGACCTTCATACCGGCTCTGGGCCCACTCCAAGATCCCGGGGTCCTCCCGCGGCTATGGCTCCTCTCCGTCGGCGCAGCGTCCCTCCTTAGCGATCCAGGGCCTCCTCTGTCAGGTCGGGGGCCTTCTTGGACCCCCTACACCAGGCTATGGGCCCTTGCACGGCTTGAGTCCCACCAGTCAGCCCAATGGCCAATTCTGACGGCTCGAGGTCTCTCCGGCAACTAGAGCTCCTCCGCCGTTTTAGGTGCCGTCTTTGACGACACTCTTCCGGCAAGCCCGAGACACCATTTCAAACCTTTGGACCCTGTCCATCAGGCCAAGAGCCCTTTCTTCGGCTTTGGCTCTGACGACAGTCCAGGGGGCCTTCATATTGGTTCGGGCCCTCTCCGCCAGTCCGGAGGCCCTTCTAATTATCCGGGGTCCCTTCTAACTATCCGAAGGCCGCTCCGTCGATCTAGAAGCCCTTCGCGTTAGCCCAGCCAAGGGCCCTCAACATCTTCCTGAGGGTACCTCCTTTGACTGGAGGCCCTCTTCATCGGTTCGGGGCCCTTTCCATCAGCCCGTGGCCCCTTTCGTCAGTCCAGGGGCACTACACGTCGGCCCAGGGGGCCATTACAGGCCTCCTGCACTGACACCTTGAGTGGCCCTTCGGGACACTCAAGATGGCCGCTAGAAGGGCCTCTCCGACCCTACAGGGGGTAAGGGTGGTTGCCGCTTTGTCCGCCCTGTTTACGCCACTGCGCAACGGTAGTTTTTCTTTTAGCTCGAACACTTTCTGGCGGTTGGTGAAAGTAAGTCGATTGAAAGAGATGTGCGATGTGCATGTGAGTCAATGTGAAGCAGTGGGATGCATAGGAATTAACACGTGTTGCTAGTTTCAGTATCTGTGCGATTCAAGTTCTGACGGGACTTTTCAACAACCCAGTCAGTGTTTGGTACGCGCACAGAGCGGGCATATCGAAAGCCATCTTGATCTTGAACTTGGTCACCCCCACTTGCTTTGGTGGTGCCTTCGTGCTGCGTCTCGTTGGCGGTGGTGGCTTGGCTTACATAACGGAGGCTGCATTCTGTCCTATGTGCAATGAGGAGCACTGCACCATTGACACCAGAGCAAATTGTAAATGGAATGGATACCAGCACTTCTGGTTGCTTTCAACTGGTTGGCGTACAGCCGATACTTCAATTTTCTCCGGTTGTTTTCGGTGGTACTAGTCCGAGCCGCTAGCTTTTCTAGGACATTGACGCAACGCTATTGCCCGGAAAATGTGTGCTTTAAGGTTTTTTCCATATATATTTTTGAATTCTTGTGTTGAATATGGTGTTGATGTAACATCAAACATGTTGATGAGCATAATCAAGATGATGTTACCCCTCATTTCTGCCGTAAATGCTTGCTGTTCAGTTGGCGAGCAATATGACACAATAAGGGCATTGAATGAAGTAGGTAGGTATATCACAAGAAATCATGCTAGCCTCACCCAGCCTAACGTCATCTAATCTCACCGAACATAACTTTTAAAAACAAAATTGGGATATGTTTTGTTTCCAATTTTGGTTTCAAAATTACTGAACTAAAAAGCTAGTTTAACCTAACCTAGCCTAGTCTAACTTGTTTTTGAAGTAAAACAATTGGTGGCAATGTTTAAAAAAAAAAAATAATCAACATTTCCAACTAAAATCCTAATCTAACGCAGCCTAACTTAACTAACCTAACCTCTTTCTTTGCTTGATGGAGGTAGAATGTGTGTAAACATGCCTCGGTAACAACTTAAAACACAATAATACATTTTCCCTTCGTGTGCGCTGCGCGGGGTCACATTTCATGTAAGTTTGTTATCCAGGACTTAATAAATGAAAACGAATCCTCTCCCGCACAACAAGTTTTCTAGGAAATAAGACCCATTCCCCCATAAAAATCAGCGACATTAACCCATCTCACCTCCACCCGCCCCTCTAATCTACCCACCTTGGAATAAAATGACATGCTTTTTCCTGGTGAGCTCCCTGAAAAAATACACTTGCAGGAGAAGCGAGCAAAAAACATTTCTCAACATAGCAATTCGCATCGCTATCAGCAAAGCATCGCTTTGGATGTTCACGCTTGTTTTCGCTTGATTTCATGCCTGTTCTTGAAATATGTCTGCTGTGGCCATTAAGAGCCTGAAGCTGCAACTTTTTTAGAGTACAATTTTGGATTTTTTTTAAACAGTTATATTTCATAAGTTAAGTATTACAAATATGATTAATTATCCATGTCTGTTTCGACAGCTTTATTCAATGACACAAATTACGTCCGTCGCATTATTTCTGGCTGTCTTGATGCCAAATTGTTTACACGTCGGAACAAACGCGACACATGTACCCAACTCAACACATTTACTACCGAGGTATGCTTATTACGACTTGTTTACGATATGTGAAACAGAGTAATGTTGTAAGTAGTGAACTAAAGCTTACATCGGTGTGGTAAGTGGTGCAGATGTATGTAAAGTAGCCTATTGGACGGCTCCGGCTATGCAAAATTCACGAATTTCTCAACGTTATCTCAACATTATTCGTCAGCACTCTACCTGGCATTGTGCTATCGTTATATATATATATATATATATGCACCGTTCGCAGATTACATACACATGGTGTATAAGGCAGCAGTCTGAAGGGCTCGCTGGTGCAGGCCACGTTATGAATACACACTCGAGCGTGCAGCATGTAGTCTCCGGATGAATTCTACTTGGGATGGTTTTGTCAAATCGCCACATACGGCGGTGGTAACGCCACAGCTGTGGCGTTACCACTGCTGTGTCGAAGCTTTTTCTGCTGTGGCGAAGCTGTACCAGCTGTGGCGAAGCTTTTTCACGAGGAAGACACGAGGAAGCTTTTTCCGACCATACTTTCATACTTGCATAGCTATCCATGACTTCTTCCATCAGCAAGATCATACGTTTATCTATGTGGGCTATGATATCTATGTGGGCTATGTCTATGGACTTCACAAAAAGCACTTGGTATCGCTGAATACAGTGCAAATCTAGTAGTAAGGAACAGAGATGAATTGCTGAATCAGTATTCCCAGAGAGCAGTACCTGATACTAAAGCTGATGAATTCGAAACCGACTTCAGGTGCTAGTCGGTAGGGTGTCTGGTTGAGCTCCATAAATATCCAACCGGCTCGACTGGACACTTGGTACTTCAGGGGCTCAAGACATCTCCCCCGAAACCCCTACCTCGATCTCCACTCCCCAAGACAAATGGACAGCTTTTTATCGGGCGAGGAGATTAGTCGCTAGAATTAATCGTCGTTCCAATGGGAGTGGCTTATGGACACCAACGGAAGACCCGCTCTCAACAGTTCTGCATGTATTCACTACATACATATGAAACGATGGTGTTGTGAACGGCAGATCTAGCACGGCCGTCCGCTGATCTACGATCGTATACGACACACCAAAGCCTCGACCACGAACTCTCCAACAAATGTCACGAGTGGTGCGTGGGCGTCGCAGCAAGATCACCGTCCATTCATCAAAGCACTCGCAGCTAGAGCTATGCAAATTTGGCCGGAGAGTGCCAAATTTGGCCGGAGAGTGCCAAACTTGGCCGGATAGTGCCAAACTTGGCCGGAGAGTGGCAAATTTTCCAGGCTTTGCTGCGCAGAATTCGCCACGCTAAAAGCATCCCACTGCAATGAAGTCGCGCACGCCGCATCGTACATAGCAGATGGGACAGCCTGTCAGCTTAGCTCACTGAGCAGACAAGCTGTCCGATCTCCTATGTATGCGGCGTGCGCGACTTCTTGTATCGGAAGCCAGCAATTGACCAGGGCGATAATGGGTGCCAATACATGCTGAGATGGGCCATCGGGTATCATTGCATGCTGCCGTACACCACTCACACGAACTACAGGTCTAACATCTATTTTAGCATCTGTTCATGTCTTTTAAAAGCTTTGCTTTTCTTTATGCAGAAGGAAATGGTGTCAGTGGGTATGCGTAGTATGAACATTTTCCAAAAAAGAGAATCACTTATTATAAATTAAACATCTTGAGGATGTTCATCAATGAACGAAGCGGTATAAGCTAGTGGTGTGTATTTTTGCACTGAATCATTAATTACGTCGTTAAACTTTTCGGTCAGATCGGTCTTTCCGGTCAGATCCTCACTCCCCCGTCTCAGGGGCCGGGGGTCATTAAAAGCAGCCCCCTCTAATCTCAAAACTAAGCATCGCAAGAAATGAAAAAGATGTCATTGGAAGGCACTCAACGAGTAGGGCCAGAAACCACCCCAACATTTTCGCCTCTCAAAATGTAACGTCATTAGGGGGTTTAGGAGGTCACGATTGACATCATGCTTTTAGCTCTGGGAAGTTCATTTTGGGGAATATTTTTAAAACAACACTTATTTGGAATCAGGAAGGAAGGCATAACGGACGATGCTCACAAAATGTTGTCCTACGAAAAAATAAAATTATTGGTTCAGAAATTTGGAAAATTTGTTTTCGATTTTGTGAATTTTTCTTCATTTAATGGGTAGAGCGAACCAAGAAGCGCTGTCTGCAGTAAACCTAGCCTCATCAAATATACTTACTTCAGCCAGAATCTTCGATTTTAGCCATAATAGGAAAATATGCAAAACAATTAAGTCATGGAAAACGCAAAACTTCGAACTTTTCTCTGGCGCGTTTTGTTACGTCTCTAATGATACGCAAACGATGAAAGTTTCATTCAAATATCTTTACCCGTTATAGTGGGATGACTGATTGAAACTTTTTGGAGGTGACCTCCCTTGACCTTAACACGCGCACTGGAGGGGGGGGGGCAAATCCGCCCACCCACCCCCGGTTTTTCGTACATAATTATTGCAGATTTTACCGGTCGATATACGTGATTTTCGGCGTACCTGCTTAGAAATGACTGGCGCGTCGTTTAAAGCAAGAAAAATTGAAATCGGCCGAAACTTTTCAAGTTAGGGGCCATTAAAGTCAAATAAAATTATAGCGCCAGACCACAAATAATCGGCGGTGATGCGCTTCCCGTATATTCGCAAAAGGGAAGTGTTTTGGGCAACACTAGCGACTTGTTTGATGTATATTGATATCCTATATAGCTTCAAGGCCTTGATAGGTCACCGAGGTCAAGTTAGGTTAAGTTCATGACAGGTTAATGGAACCAAACTTGATCAGCTGGAATGTTGTCATAAATGCACTACTGTTTGTTACTTGTACTGATTGTCATTGCGTTTCCATACTTTATTCATGTACTTCACTCCTTTCTTCACGAAGCCGATTGCGCCGAGCTGCCCGACGGAGCAGTCGGGCGGGCGGCCCGGTTCCGGTAACTGGAACAGGTAACTGACCTGATCAAGTGCTGCTATGGTGACCTGAGGTCAAATGTTGGGTCTAGCATCTGCATTGCATCATTAGTAATGTTCAAAACATCATTGATGCCCATTTTGGAGCATTTAAACACAATCAAAGCGATCCATAACAATGACAAGCCAAGCGACGCAAAACAAGAAAATTTTGACAAATGTGACCTCATTTGACCTTGAAGACATTAACCTAAGGTCATGAAATTTGCACACAATAGAGTCCACTACCGTACCCATCCACTCTATGAATTTCGTTTCTCCAGCTTTAATAGGAGCCGAGATCTTAGGGGGAGGGGCGCACTAATAGTGCGCGTAATTTTCAGAGGCCCTCCAGGGCGCGTGTTAAGTAACTCAGTGACCGTCGATGACCTGACCACAAAATTTTCAGACATGACGAACTGATGTGGAAAAGGGCATGCCAAATTTGAGCGCTCTGCCCCACGCCGAGTTTCACTGTCCGCGGAAATCCTTATGGTGGCGGAAAAGACCCTCGAGACGGCGCGAGTTAAGAAGTCGTGACTTGCGGCACCTTGTGCTAGTTTTGAGAGCACGTGACTTACTGTGGCTTGTGTCAAGATGGTCCGAACCGTACTGTGCTGCGTGCCGAACTTTCTGGAAGCGTTACAACTCGCACACGAAGCATGTCATCCAGGTAATATTGCATAGTGTGCACGGTCATACACCAATGGAGGCTGATACCCAGCAGCAGGTGTGACAAGTCACCCGGTGCCGCACAAACAACACTTCAAACAGCATCGTTACAAGTCTCCCAGGTTGTAGGGGACGTGTTCAGAGAGACACTGGTTACCAGTCAAAAAGTGATGTGTCTTATCGGCTCAGTTTTTTAACTGCCTAGACAGCGCTTCGAAAGCAAATAAAGCACAAGCTCTCCAAACAAGCAAAGTAGAAGCTTGCCTCTGTATGCTAGCTAAGTTCTAAAGCACCTATTCAAGCGCATTGAGCAACCCGACCGCTGCGGTTGCTGCAGCCGTGGGATTATCCTCTCAGTACATTCTCGAGGCATGACAAACCACTCTCCCTGCACATCCACTCCTAATTTTTACACGTCTAATGCACTTTCAAACAGGATCATGCTTCACGCTGCATTCTTACTTCATTTCATATGATCATTCTTCTCAATTAATTGCTGGTTTACCCTTAGCTTCGGCAAATCTCGAGCCGCAATCTGGGACATCTTGCACTGTGCACAACCACGATACAGTCACTGGCGTTTGATCACTGCGCGGGACAGTGATCACTCTTCCTTGACGTAACATCCGATGCCGTGCGAGAACAGCGAACTCGCCATGTTTGCCAGCTGGCCTGCGCGACTGGACGGGGTCATCGTCGATGTCACAGCAGAGGTCACGGCCGGGGTCATGATCGGGATCACGGCCGGGGTCACGGCCGCAGAGCGCTTGCTTGACGGCGGCGTACGCAGATACGCACGGACGTAGAAGTTGATGAATAGGGCGCTGAGCACGATGAGGTATGTGAAGGTCATGGTGCACGTCCAGAGAGGCAGTCCACACCGCATCGAAGGTATCTATAGCGAATGACAGCTTAGTTTAGCTTCACACCGTGTCGCAAACAAGGAGACCAGGCATCGTGTCACTCCAAACTGTGCGAACGATGTCTGACGTCAAGACACTTCCGAGGGTAAGCAGGGGATGATAATAATCAGAATTAACTACGAACATAGTGCTTGGGCATCGGACAGTTCTTAAAGAATACCAGCCTGGCTGCTGGAACTCAATTTATTCAGTATGCACTCATTTTCATCATTCATTGTGCGGTGCTGAATTATTCCGGCCTTGATGCATTTCAGATGGACGGAAGTAAGTGGTTCAGTTACGGTAGTGCTAATTATGATCACACAACAAAATTTTGAGACGCAAAATAACGACACTCAAAATATCGACATTCAAAATATCGACACTCACAATATCGATCGCCAACTATATACACGCAAGAATACCAAGCGATTTATATTTGCACGCAAAGTATGGACAGTCCATATATCTGCTTCGTAAAATATCGACATACAAAATATAGTGTTATGCTAAATTGCGGTCACGAGAGAAATGCCAAATATTTAGTTACGAGAGAGAGAGAAAGAGAGAGAGAGAGAGAGAGCGAGAGAGAGAGAGAGTGAGAGAGAAAGAGAGAGAGAGGGAGAGAGAGAGAGAGAGAGAGAGAGAGAGAGAGAGAGAGAGAGAGAGAGAGAGAGAGAGAGATAGAGAGAGAGAGAGAGAGAGAGAGAGATAGATAGAGAGAAGAGAGTGAGATAGAGAGATAGAGATTATATATATATATATATATATATATATATATATATATATATATATATATATATATATATATATATATATATATATATATATATATATATATATATATATATATATATATATATATATATATATATATATATATATATATATATATATATATATATATATATATATATATATATATATATATATATATATATATATATATATATATATATATATATATATATATATATATATATATATATATATATATATATATATATATATATGAGAGAGAGAGAGAGAGAGAGAGAGAGAGAGAGAGAGAGAGAGAGAGAGAGAGAGAGAGAGAGAGAGAGAGAGAGAGAGAGAGAGAGAGAGAGAGAGAGAGAGAGAGAGAGAGAGAGAGAGAGAGAGAGAGAGAGAGAGAGAGAGAGAGAGAGAGAGAGAGAGAGAGAGAGAGAGAGAGAGAGAGAGAGAGAGAGAGAGAGAGAGAGAGAGAGAGAGAGAGAGAGAGAGAGAGAGAGAGAGAGAGCACGCACAATTGAAAGAAAGGAAAAGCACGCACAATTGAAGAAATGTTTTGGGCCCACGTCCGACTGGGCTTTCCTGCATCAGGGCAACTAACAACTATTTGTGTCTGTTTGAAGCTAACTGCTGCCGAGGTCACGCTAATGTCAGCACAGCTCCACCAGGGGGTGGCACTGATCGCCAGTGTGGATTGGGAGGTTCGGGGGACCAGGGCCCCGTTACAGTGCTGTACAGTAGCATATGCGTAACAGTCAGCCAGGTATTCGGGGGGGGGGGGGAGTGCATAAGGAGGCGACCTCTGATCAGCCAAAACATACCCCCTCCAAACCAAAATATCTAGCGAATTCAACATCAAAATTCCAAAATACCAAAATAGTAATATTCAAAAGACACGTTTATAAGTAGACGTATTGTCGTATAGTACAGCATATCATAGTATATATACATAGACTATACTATAGTATAGTATAGTCGTATAGTAGAGCATAGCATAGTATATATACTTAGACTATACTATAGCATAGTATAGTCGTATAGTATATTGTTGCATATAACTATTGACATTAGAAGTAATTTTGCGAATAAGCGAAGACTGAATGAAGAAGTTTTTGGTATGCATGGGTTCTTGAAGTTGAAGTTATGCCGTCTAATGTCTAGTAGCACTAATCTCGCGTATAAATATTTGCGGTACATGTAACGTGGCGTCCGTCCCAGCTTTGTCTCCTATTGCCGTCCCAGCTTTGTCGGTCGCAGTATCTGCAGCACCACAAATGCCGTGATACCTTGCATATATTTTCGACATCAGCGACATTCGTGATGTGACTCATGTTACGAGATCAGCATTTTGCGCAGTCCATATTATGCATGTCGGTATTTTGCGGTCGATATGCAGATGGTCGATAATTCATCATTCCGTATTCGGAGTACGTAGTCAAAGGAATACCAGTATAAAGCGAACATTTGGAGGTTGGTCGCGATCAGTTTGGTACGCATTCAGTTTATTAGCTACATAGAGTAGATACTTGGAGCGAGTAGATAATTAGGTAAGGTGAGATTTGGTACGCCATCAGTGGCATCAGTGGCATGGGGACTGGCGAGGAGAGACGTCCTACCTGGATTGTAATGGCGATTGCCACGATTAATCCGAACTGCAGCAGCTGGAGCTGGGTGAGATAGCGTTTCCACCACAGGTACGGCCGTACTCGGGGGCCCAGACTGGCCAGCAGGTAGTAGCTGTACATAACACAATGGACGGCGCTGTTCATGATACCAGCGATCCATATTGAACCACCTGTTGGAAGAGACGACGAAACTATAAAATTGCCAGACACAGACCACTGGTCACCAGTAATAGCCAGGGCGTAGTACCCTAACGCATCTCAAGCAAGAACGCTGTGTGCTGACAGCAATATATAAATGACGTATTGTTTTACGTTGCAGCACACGAATGACGAGGAATGTAGCTATTGAAGATAGTGCAATGACACTGCGTAGTTCCCCAATGTCCCAATCCCTAATCCCAATTCCCCAATCCCCCAATCCCAAATGCGCAGCAAGGCGAACCCTGTGGCGAATACGGAGCGGAGGTTCTTTCCTTGACAGCGACAAGAACATTCCAAAGTTATCACAAATCGCTTTCGATGCGAATTGTGTGGTCATTGAACACTACAATAGCATCGTTGTCAGTGAATAAAGATCACTGGGAAGGGGGGGGGGGGAGAAACAAAAACTGCCAACTGACCATCCCGAAAATGCGACGGGGCTAAAGGCGTACAATAGGTTTGAGGACAACACAGTGGTAGGCTGCATTGGAAAAGTTGATGCTCCACGTTCTTTACAGTTCTGCTACGCTGCCAGACCGATGGTCAAAAACAAATCAAATCAAACAAATCAAACAAAACAAATCGCCAACTCTGTTACAACTCCGTTACAACCTTCGCATATGAGTTGTATGAGCTAGCGGGTGGCTGGTGTGAGACGTGTCATAGTCTCTTGGAGTGCCACAAATATGTTATTGGAAGCAGAAGAAGCACAAGACCGTGATTGGCAACCGTGCCAATGCCCGTACACTCCTGCTATATGTCGACGGAAAGCGCAAACACAGGTGCACGATCTCACCGTAACGGATACTACCAGCTCCTGAAAATATGGTGTGGTGTGAAAACATGTCGTTCAATGATGGTATCATCGACTTTGATGCATTCATTATCTGTCCCAAGGACATAATAACGTCCAACATATTGAGAATCAACTATTTTTTAAGTCCATTATTTTCGTGCAATGTCCCCTCCCCTGCCCAGTGGCCAGACCCATGTCTCTCCTCCCCGTTCAATCAATGTCTCCCTCCCGGCCAAGTGGCCACACCCATGTCCCTCCTCCCCCGCCAAGTAACCACACCCATGTCCCTCCCCACCAAGTGACCACATCCATGTCCCTCCTTCCCTGACAATGACCACGCCAATGTCCCTCCTTCCCTGACAAGTGACCACGTCCATGCCCCTCCTTCCCTGACAATGACCACACCCATGTCCCTCCTTCCCTGACAATGACCACGCCCATGCCCTCCTTCCCTGATAAGTGACCACGTCCATGTCCCTCCTTCCCTGAGAAGTGACCACGCCCATGTCCCTCCTTCCCTGACAAGTGACCACGTCCATGCCCCTCCTTCCCTGACAAGTGACCACGCCCATGCCCCTCCTTCCCTGACAAGTGACCACGCCCATGTCCCTCCTTCCCTGACAAGTGACCACGCCCATGTCCCTCCTTCCCTGACAAGTGACCACGCCCATGCCCCTACTTCCCTAGCAAGTGACCACGCCCATGCCCCTACTTCCCTGGCAAGTGACCACACCCATGCCCCGCCTTCCCTGACAAGTGACCACGTCCATGTCCCTCCTTCCCTGACAAGTGACCACGCCCATGTCCCTCCTTCCCTGACAAGTGACCACGCCCATGTCCCTCCTTCCCTGAGAAGTGACCACGCCCATGCCCCTACTCCCCTTTCAATCAAAGTCACACGACACACCAGGCGTTCTTCTCTAGATATACATGGAAGATATGAAGCATTGCATTGCGCTTGTATTGTAAATGAACAATAAGTGTAAGTTCAGGTGTAAGAAGACGTTCACCCTTAACTCAATTTCCTCCCGTAAGAACCAGAAAAGCATGTAACCTCTCAGACCACATGGCGGACCAACATGGCGGACCACATGGTTGACAACATGGCAGACCACATGGCGGACAATATGGCAGACCACATGGCGGACAACTTCATAACGAGTCTGCAAGCAGGTCACGAGCATACGTTTGTTAGTCAGGCTTGTGGTGATCACCTGGTGCGAACAGAGTGGCCAGCCAGAAGCCAGACATCATCGAGCCGTGGTGGTACACGTGCAGGTACGTCATCCGCTTGTGGTCCTTCTTCAGCACCAGAAACAGCGTGTCGAGAAAGTCGACGATCTTGCTTATGTGGAAGAGCCAGCAGGTGTCGAGCAGGCGGAGTGACAGCGCGTCTTCTGTGACCTGCACCGGCACACACAGGCCGGTGTCGAGCGGCCGACTGAGCCAAAACTCGCGCACCATGTAGCCGGACAGCAGCACCTGTCGGACAGTGACGCGAACACCGTGTAACCATGCAGCACCACTAGGCCAAGCGGCGGTAGCCGGACAGCAGCACCTGTCGGACAGTGACGCGAACACCGTGTAACCATGCAGCACCACTAGGCCAAGCGGCGGTAGGTGGACAGCAGCACCTGTCGGACAGTGACGCGAACACCGTGTAACCATGCAGCACCACTAGGTCAAGCGGCAGTAGGTGGACAGCAGCACCTGTCGGACAGTGACGCGAACACCGTGTAACCATGCAGCACCACTAGGCCGAGGGGTGGTAGCCGGACAGGAGCACCTGTCGGAGCTCAACGCAATCACCGTATAACCATGCAGCACCATCAGGTCGGGCGCACCTGAACGAACACCGTGTAACAACACAGAAGCGAACTATTGCAACCATGTAACCAGACATGAACACCATGCGGTCAGACAGGAGCACCTTGTAGCCAGGTATGAGCACCAACCGGACAGCAGCAACACGTAACTAAGAAAGGCATTATCCGCAAGCAACAGAACACCTCGAGGAGCACCATGCTACCATGTTGGAGTTCCAACCGGACAAGGCATCATCGAATGCGCCATACACAGGAATACAGGCAATAGTACAGGAAGATGTGATAGGAATTAGACAGCATGCAAGCCTGATGACCTCGTGGCTTCAGGCCTCATGGTGAAGCCAGTCAGCAATAGTGTCGGCACCTTTGAACAACGGCAGGGTGATGACAATGACAAGCCCACCTCATGTGCACACACTGGACGTACACAAATTGTTGGATGTTAAATTATTTTACCTCAGGTGTAGATGTTCTTAACCATTTTGGCACTGCCCCAACCAGTTATTTGGTACCTGTTGGTGAATCCATCTAGTGGACTTCACGAAGCAACGTAGACCAACGGCCAAATCCATCCAATTGCGCCTCTCCCTCAAAAATGAAATGTGATCTCCAGATTTTAGTCTTCGGACCGCCCAAAGCTGTGCAGCCCGGCTCACTGGGCCCGCCGGTACACAGTGGGCCCAGCGCTTCAGACCGGGCCCGCCGGTACACAGTGGGCCCAGCGCTTCAGACTGGGACCGCCAGTACACAGTGGGCCCAGCGCTTCGATAATCAGGTTACCTTAGAACATGTCTTGTATTCGCTTTATGGCAACACAGAGCAGACCAGTCGAAAGCTAATTAATCTTTCGCCGAATTCGCCAGAAGGCATTGTTTGTTTATAAATTAAATAATAAAGGCATCAGTGTCGTATATTTCCAAAGCATGCATCGTGTGGAGAGCAGATGTAGGGGTGGCGGCTCTGCCGTCGGTGGGGTGTGGGGGTGGTGGTTTCGGTGGCTTGGTGGGTGTGGAGTGTTTTGGTGTGTTGCGTTGTTGTGTGTTAGAGTAAATGCCGGGTGTGTGAAAAAAAATATTATCGGGTGTGTGTGAAAGTAATTGCTAACCAAGCCTTAACCGAAACTTTTAGCAAGACCTACTGGGGCTTTATTTTAACTAGGACTGCACTTTAACAAAGCTGAACATGGGCTGACTCTAGACTTAGACCGGGCAACTATCTCCTTTTCTGCTATGCCTGTGTCAGGAATGTGTTGTGCTGTGTTTCCCCGCCACCTCCACCACACATTCCCAAAACTCCAGCCGGCTTGATGTTGTTTGAGCTACCGTCCCTAACACGAATTTATATGTGTGCGAGTCAAAGTTTTGGGAACGCCATATAGGTAAGTGAGTGTCTAGCCAAATTATAATCAATACGTTATATTTAGAAAACTAGTGAGAATGCAATTTTCCCTTGGTTTCGATGACTTGTCCCGAGTTAGGACTTTTTGGATGCTAATAGTAACATAATTTTGTACAATGTACCGCACGAAATAGGTGCCTGTGATAAGCCCCAAACGGCTTCCGCTGGTCCTTGAAGCTACCTAAAGCACATTCATTCTCCTCATTCACTTCACATTCTCTCGTCCCATTCATTCTCTCCTTATTAATTAATGAAATGCTTGGTCCCAAAATTTTGCCCCCCCCCCCTCAGCGGTACACAAACACATATATCGACAGACCATTGCTCTATTTTTGATGGTAGGTTGGCCGAATATGTAAACCTTCCACTGCCATCATAGCTGGCCTCGCCATTATTGGCAGCGTTCCTCGCCTGGATGAAGTTTTAATGCTACGAGGGGGCTCATCGTACTGGCTCCGAGGGCTTATACAAGTGCTCAGGTGTCTTTGACTGACACACCTAACCTTAAAAAGCGGGCCTTATTCGCCGTACACTTGCGACCAGATGAACGTGCTCGCGAGCGAGCACGGATCCCTAGCACGTTGGCCACGTCCCCTGGCCGTCTTTATAACCTAGCCTGCACTACCCTTTCAGCCTCGGGGCTTACGGCACGCCAAACCTGTCCGTACGTTTCCCCCGAAACGCTATACGGCTCCGTGTCCAAGCGTATAGCGAACGGGGGCGGACCCACGACCGTGCAGTGTTTCGCATTACCCTATTGTTCGGCGCCAAACTCGACAGACGCAAGGTGGGGCTTCCCTTGACAGCCCATCCCACCTGCATGCCATGCCCGCCCCCATCTGCGCCCCTGGATCACAGAGGCCAGCGGGATTTCGCAGTCAAAGAATCAGAGCAGGTGCTAATGCCCCCCGAAGTGTTCGTTCATCGCACCCTCTCGAAATTCGACATCATCCAAACGCAGATCATATATATATATATAAACAACATTAATATTCTGGACAAGTTAAAAACTGGCTTTGACACTCACTTACCTATATGGTGTTCCAAAAACGTTGACCTCGCACACATATAAATTCGTGTTAGGGACGGTAGCTCAAACAAGATCTAGCCGGCTGGGGTTTGGGGAATGTGTGGTGGAGGTGGCGGGGAAACACAGCACAACACATCCCTGACACAGGCATAGCAGAAAAGGAGATAGTTACCCCGGTCTAAGTCTAGAGTCAGCCCATGTTCAGCTTTGTTAAAGTGCAGTCCTAGCTAAAATAAAGCCCCAGTAGGTCTTGCTGAAAGTTTCGGTTAAGGCTTGGTTAGCAAGTACTTTCACACACACCCGATATTATTTTTTTCACACACCCGGCATTTACTCTAACACACAACAACGCAACACACCAAAACACCCCACACCCACCAAGCCACCGAAACCACCACCCCCACACCCCACCGACGGCAGAGCCGCCACCACTACATTGGCGCCCAAGCGTGGGAATTTTCAAAATTTTGGGTCACCACGAAGCCCGGGAACTGGCACAGGTCGCCGAACCCAGAAGAAGTCTCTGTTCGAAACTCGGAAGGTCAGCGATATGAATGTAGAAACAGGAATGCAAAGCATAAATAGCAGTGTGCTACATGGGTCTATGATAGCTGGGGTCGGCATCAGGTCAGGTCGCAGCCGACACGTGTATCCGTTGCCGGAAATCTCCAATTTTGTCGTGGTTTTGGAGCATTAAGATTGTTTGGCTCTCTGGGAACATTTGGACACTATTTTTGCTCGGTTTACACACATTCATGTGTGGGTTACTTCTAAGGTCATTCGAGGTCAAGGACCAGGTGACCGAGCGCGGCCGCAAACATTTTTAAGTATGGGATATCAGTGTTGGCACTTAATTTGAAGTCGGTATCTTTTCCCACATTAATGTTGAAATCATAAGATCGTGACACAGTGCATTCCAGGTCAGTGACCGAGATGGTCTGACGTGGTGAAAATTTAGCCCGTTTGACGGAACAGGAAGGTAGCCTCTAGCGTTTGGTGAAGATTTTAACACTTCTTGCCGCAATATTCCTAATATTTTAGGAGAGTGTAGGTCACATTATGCAGTGAACCCAATGATCTTGTGCCGGCGGATCTCAACCGTGAAATAGCTTTATATGGCTTGCTTCAATTAGGGCGTGCTTCTTTTCACTTTGATGCTAAAACACCAGGAACGCATAGCGATATGACCTAGGGCTACAAATGTGTATAACGTTGGCCGACAAATGGTGACTAGTTGACTTCGATAAACCTTGGCCACCGGTAGTTATGTCTTATTCCGCACCCACCTGTTTTGTGTTCATTGTTCTAATGTTGTTAGCTTACATACAGTACAAAGACGGTCTATGTAAACTGTTGGTTTTCAGGTTTTACACGCAGTGGCGTTTTTTTTTGTCTTGGAGTTTAAATAATGCTGGCTTATTCACCGGAGCTTAATGTATCTAAACGTGCGGCGATTAGAGTAATATCAAATTTCGTTAATATCCGGACTCTCGGACAAATCTCCACGAATCGGAACTATAAGTGAGGCACAAGAGGGAAGTCTCCGGCCTCAAATTGTAACGCATTCCGAACAACGTGTAGAGACAAATGCCAATCCTCGCAACATTTTCCCCAAATTTGTACTGTTACCTATCGTCTAAGAGAGCAGAGCAGCTTTGATCTAGTGAAGTAAAATAGGATATATTTTAACAATCACCACTGCAATTTGATGAACCCACAGGTAGAAGTGACGGCTCAGCTGCATTTAACAACCGTGGGGTGTCCATAAGGCATCTCGGGTTCCGCCTATTGGAAGTCAGCGGGAGATATTCTGCTATCTGTGGGCCAAATTCCCTACAATCATTAGTTTCCACACATTTTCCCCGGAAGCGCAAATCTGCAGGGCAGTTGATGTTTCCTTTGACAAAGGCATTCACCGCCCCATTGAATAGGTACAACGTGTTCCAAGCAGTACTGATAGTAAGGATGGATATAGGTAGGATGGATATAGTAGGATGGATACTGGGGAGGGATAGCAAGACAGGTATTATAGGAAGAATGTCGCAACGCAAATACGTGGTACCCTAGCAAATCTCAGCTTTATAATTAGATACATTATGCTCAGATCCACATCCGGTGGCGCTACACAAAGACAGTGCAGTGAATGGATCATGTACAGCAGTTCAGATAAAAGGGTGAATCAATGGGTGAGTCTCTCTCTTTCCGCTAAGTGAAAGCCGGTAGTGGATGCATATAGCGAATCCGCTCACTGAATCCTTAATTATCCTCCCCAAAATCTCACCCCCTTGTTTTTCCAATGGCATGCTCAGTCAGATGGTGCTCACAGGTCAATGCAGCCCACATAAAACGTTGGTTTGTGCGGCTAAGCAAACCAAAACTAAAGGACGGTGATCTCCGGGCTATGGACGTGCCAGAGAAAGCAAGGCTGCAAGACAAAGGTCTGGGTAAGAGACAAGATGGAAGTCTCCCAGCCGTGGCAACCTCTGAGAGACAAGAGGCAAGGTTTGGTAGGAGACAAGAGGGAAGTCTCCCGGTCATGAGTCCGCCCGAGGACAAGAGATCCGGTAGGAGACAGGAAAGTCTCCCGGTCACGGGTCCGCACGTGGACAAGAGGTCTGGTAGGAGACAAGAGGGAAATATCCCAGCCCTGGATCTCCATGAAGACAGGAGCACCGGAGTAGGAGACACGAGGTCTCCTGACTGCCCGGCGACGCATGATCTCCTGTATCCCGGCGCTTGCGGACATTCTCGAGCTCCGAAGTGGCCGGGAGTGTCTGCTCTGTCTCCACCGGACCAGACAGGACAGGGGGTCATGCAGGATAAATGCCATTGCAGGACGGACAGTCGCCCACTACGACGGCGGCCCGTCAATGTCCCGACAAGCAGTCCGACGATGACCCGACATGAACAAGCATGGGTCCGACAACGATCCGACGGCGGTCCGGCAGCGGCTCGTCAGGGGCCCGACATGTAGCCGGACGTCGGCCCGACAAGTTGCCCTCCAGCGGCCCGACTGTGACCCAACTGCGCCCGACGTCAGCGCAACCTGGGTCCGACAACGATCCGACGGCGGTCCGGCAGCGGCTCGTCAGCGCCCCGACATGTAGTCGGACATCGGCCCGACCAGTTGCCCTGCAGCTGTCGGACTGTGACCCAACGGCGCTTGACGTCAGTGCGACCTGGGTCCGATAACGGTCCGAAGGCGGCCCGATAACGGTCCGACAGCGGATCGTCTGTGGCCCGACATGTAGCCGGACATCGGTCCGACAAGCTACCCTCCAGCGGCCCGACTGTGACCCAACAGCGCCCGACGTCAGCGCAATCTGGGTCCGACAACGATTCGACGGCGGTCCGACTGCGGCCCGACAGCAGCCCAACAACGGTCCGACGACAGTCCTACATCAGCGCGGCAGCGGATCGACGGCGGACCAACTGCCGCCCAACGGTGATCCAACAGCGGTCAGACGGCGGTCCGATAACGGTCCGTCGGTGGCCCCACAGCGGTCCAGCTGCGGCCCGAAAGCAGTCCGACAACGGCCCGATGGCGAGTCGTGAGCATAGTCTTGTTGAAGGCACGCTACCCTTGTTTGACTTTGTTCAGGTGGAGAAAGGGCTAAATGATGCGCTTAAAAACGGGTCAGTAACGGTCCAGCGGACTAGTTATTGACCATGACCACACAGAGACTCGAATAGTGTTGTTCTATGTATGTGTGTGTGTGTGGATGCATGTATTCTGTGTATAACGTGAAGTGCATGCCGGTATTCAAAGGTGGCGCCTATAGTCGTCGGCTACTGCACGCGATGTCAGTTAGTAGATGGTGTTATGGCGTATGGTTTATGTTGTATGACGCATAGTGATGGAGGAGATGGTGTCTATATAGCCGGCGGCATATGATTAGGCGGGTTAGGTAAAATTAAGGGCCCATGAAACATACGTATATCCAGGGATTCAGCTAAAAAGTGATTGTAGCAATCTCAGGACCGGATTTTGACAATTACGAGGACGTGATTTGTAGAGGAAAGTCTTTAATGTAAGGAGGCTTACATTCTTTAGCTATGCATTTTCAACATTTTCCCATCCGACCAGGCCGCAAGACGACCGGCCAGATCTCGGCCACCTTCTCCCTCCCCTCTCATATAGCCTTGAAACACCGCCGAACCGACCCTCAGTACGTGTCGCCTTCAAAGACGGCATGAAAAAAAAACAGCATCAGCCTCCCGTCTGGACCAAAACAACAGAAGGGTGCCCGGCCAGCTGTGAGCCAGCCCCGGTGAAATCTCTCAGTAGAAGTTGCCAGACCTACAGACCGTCCGGACAGCCCCAGGCGGCTTCACCACACACATTGCCTAAGGGGAAGAAAAAAACTATCCCACCAATCAAGAGGCAGAACCCAATACGGAGCCCTGGGAGTGGCTGGAAATTAGAAAAGGCGGAGCTACGGAATGAAAGAAAATCTGGCAGCCTGGCAGAAGGGCTCTGGGAAAAAAGAAAGAAAATATCTCTCGGACTCTCTCTCTCGGACGGTCTCTTTCGCTCAAGATCTCCCTCACTGTCACGGACTCTCACACTCACTTAAATGGAGGCAGACGTGACATGAAGTGCCGGGCGGCGGAGAGTGACGACGGTTGGAGGGCGACGTCCATCGGGCATGTGAGTGTCATACGTCTGACATGTCTTCCTCTTTTCCAAACCTTTCCGAACCAACCTAAGTTCTATCACGTAGCTTCTGCCTCCTCAACGTCATTCACTTTACTGAAAGGGGCGACCTGTTTTATGGGAGGGACCAAATAGGACAAATTCAGGGTGGGGATGGAGTGTGTCGCGGAGGGAGTGTGTCGCGTTCAAGGATTGAGATGGCAAGTGGTGTGTGTGTAAGAAGTACGCGGGTGTAATGAGATGCTGTGTATGTACATTTAAATATATTATATTAATTATAAAAATTATGTGGCAGCAGTCGGCAGTGATGGACAGGAACAGCAGCGAAGCAGGATCGGATAAAGTAAAACATGTAGTACAGCACAATTAAGCTTGCAACAATTCCTGTCTTCCTCTCCCCGTCTAAATAAACTCGGCCTTTAGACTAACAGGAGTTCAAACAATAATGTTATAGCTGCCCACCTGCCGTGGTGCAACCCCTTTCGTTGCAATCCAAACTTTACCTGAACACAAGGGATGATGTTCACATGATGTTTGATATTTGCCTAAGGAGTAACAATGCCATAGGAGGTAAATTTACAAGCGAGGCAGTCGACCTGCGATCCGTCCTCCTATGGACTGAACGTTCTCGGGTAATGGTAATGAGTGTCAAAGCCAGTTTTTAACTTGTCTAGAATATTAATGTTGTTTATATATATATGATCTGCGTTTGGATGATGTCGAATTGCGAGAGGGTGTGATGAACGAACACTTAGGGGGAATTAGCACCTGCTCTGATTATTTGACTGCGAAATCCCGCAGGCCTCTGTGATCCAGGGGCGCAGATGGGGGCCGGCATGGCATGCAGGTGGGATGGGCTGTCAAGGGAAGCCCCACCTTGCGTCCGTCGAGATTGGCGCCGAACAATAGGGTGATGCAAAACACTACACGGTCGTGAGTCCGCCCCCGTTCGCTATACCCTTGGACACGGAGCCGTATAGCGTTTCGGGGGAAACGTACGGACAGGTTTGGCGTGCTGTAAGTGTAAGACGGCTTACATTTTCTTCAATACTGCGCTTGTACGGTCGCGGGCCGGACCAGCCTGCCAGACGACTCGTCACAGCCGACCGAAACAAAGCTGCGAGAAGCCACCTAGACCGTGACGGGACAAACAAGCCAATTCAAGTGGGGCCATGACACCGGGCACACCCATCCGGAGTGGTATAAATACCGCTGACAGGCAGTCGGGAGGACATTCAACGGAGGACATTCAACGGAGGACATTCAACGGAGGACATTCAACAAAGAACATTCGACGGGACCGCCAGGAAGCTGATAGTGAAAGTGTAGTGCTTGAGCCTTCACTAGTGTGCGGACGACACAGATTCTCCTGGCATGTGAGTGAACCCTTGGCGATGTACCATTCACCAATGTCCGTGACCTGACCCGCCCGTCACTGGTGAAGTCAAATCGGCATGGCCCCGGTCAGCGGAGGGAGGCGATAATTTTCCCCTGCAAGCGAGATCAGATAAATGAGGGGGGGGGGCACAGTTAGAGCCAGCTGGGCGTAAGTGGATGCGAGTGAAAGTGTGTGAGCGAACCGTACAGGTTCGGCTCCGGAGCGAGAATGCCACAAAATGAATAAATGTGTATGTACGTGCGTACGAAAAGAGGGTGGGGAGATTGTAAGGTGGTAGGTAAGGTTTCTTATATTGCAAGGTGGTAGGATAGGTAAGGTTTCTTTCTTCTCTGTTCATTGACTACACCTGTGAAATATATAACCTGATAAAAAAACGCATGTTACTATGAGTATATCCTCCTTCACGTCCAAGGAAGAGTTGGAAACGGGAGACCCACCTGGTCTCGAAAGGATACTAAAGGAACACAGATCTGGCCCGAACCGTGTTAATTAACCCCTCCATTCTTTCCGAGGGATATAAAGTACTACGGAGATCTGTTGGGCCCACGTCACTCTACGGATAAAACTGTACGAACGGCCAAAGTGCGCACAATACCGGCCTCTGCTTCTCTGCCCCTCTGCCTATCTGTCATTTAAATATCTCTCTCCCCCCTTATCTCTCCCCCCCTCTCTCTCTCTCTCTCTCTCTCTCTCTCCCCCTCTCTCTCTCTCTCTCTCTCTCTCTCTTTAGCTCTCTCTCTCTCTCTCTTTCGCTCTATCTCTCTCCCTCTCTCTCTCTCATCCCCACTCTCGGTAAGACAGTTACGACACCCCATGCACCGAGATCTGAATTCGATTTTTCCCTTGGATGCTGATTGCCTGATATCAATTTGTAGATCCCAAACCCCAAGTTGACGCCGTTAAGGAACGTTCAGAGCGCTGACCATTACGTCGTCAAATACACTAATTGCGAGTAAGAATTAGATAGTGCACTAACTCCGGGTTCGTCCATTGCTTAATGTAAAGCTAGCCGACGAGATAGCACAGGACGAACCTGACTACCGTCTGTGACGAAAAAACGTGAGACAAATTACGCAATTAGCGAGGAGACGGCCTGCAAGCCGCCCTTCCACGGGCGATAACTTCCATGGGCCCAAAACGTGAGCCTCCGCCCTCTTCTCTTCGGAGGAGACGGAGGAGGGCTGATTGAAGACGGAAATGATGAAACACTGTTGGTTGAACCCCTGGGAAAGCGTGCCGAAAAGACTGGATAATTCACAAGGCAGCTGGTTCACTTGATAAATTTTAGGCCGCAAAAACCCTCCGGCCTGGTGATCCCAGAGCGCGGAAGGGCATCCCGAGGGTGGTCAGATCCGACGGGGTCCAATGGGTAAGCTCGCAGGCAGCGGCACCCAATTTTGGGTCGGGATGAATCTGTGCGCACAGTTAGGTAACAGCCAAAAACGGCCAGGTCGGTATTCCTTCCCTATCTCAGCTATTCCAGCAGGTCTGGGCCTCTAGATTACGGCACAGGCAGGGGAGATGAAGTTTGGCGTTCCGTAAGCCCCCAAGGATAGGACAGGCAGGGGATTTGAGGGTCTCCCGACCATGACCCCGGGCAGGATAGGTTAGAAAGACGATAAGGTGGCCATCCCGACCGATTTGTGGCCCAGGACCACCTGTGGGTTGCCCGCCAAATCGCAAGTTGGAGCATGCAATCCTGGCAAGGCGTATGACTCCTTTAATTGTAGGTATGTCGGCCATTATTCCTCAAGCCCCGCATAAGACCATCAGAAACTAACGGAATGTCGCAGCCCAGTGTCACCGAGCCTTGAAGACAGTAAAGTAAATAGTATCATTCCCAACCAACAGTGTCGCGTCAGCCGGTCACAGTTGTGGGCCTAAGCACGGGCAATTTACGTTTAACTTTGGGCTAGAAAGCCCTAAGCAACGGTCTGAGGAAGTAAGACTCGCTGAATGCGCATGCACCACTGGAAGGGAAATTATCGGGCCAACACTTTTAATAGAGAGCGAATGTTCGTAATGGAAGATGGAAATGAATGGATTACGTGGGAGCATGCATGACGTAGTTATGGGTAGTTAGGACCAGTGGGAGCTGTTGGAACTCTGCGTACGCATCTAGCTGTCAGAAACCCTCGTTGGCAAAATTTGACCCAGGATAATTACCTTGGTCCTCAATTTGTCAGTCCGGTGACCCGTGGGAGCATGTAGGTGGATGACATGGAGGGAAACAAGCGGGGACTTTAACACTTAAAGAGGCCCCCGAAGCTGGACGAGGGCCGGTGACGGACGCATTTCCAACTCCAATGTCCGTCCATTACTCTTATGACCCCCCCCCTCCTAGGCCTCTCCAACCATGCGGCTCCTCTATCCCTGGCGCCACGACCAAGGCAGGCTCACTCACGAATGGAAGTGGTGAAGTGAGAAGACTTGACCTCGCTATATAAATTTGTGTTAGGATAACGAGTTACGGGGCGCCGACAAGATAACTATACGAAGACACATATGATGACTGCACAAACTACACCGTGGACTCGAGGAACACCGCTCGCTGTGGGCCGCCCCGGTTAGGGGCCGGCGGCACGCCGGAAGCGGGATCGGCGCGGGCCAGGGGAGCCGCCCGGCGCCCGTGAGCGTAGCGAGCGTGGCCGCCGGCCGGCGGCCGCGCGGAAACACCTGTCACAAGGTCGCTTCGACGTCAAGGGCGCACCGCAGTGGAGCAAGACCCAATAACACAGACCCAATAACAATACACCACACAAGACTCCAAGACGACCACACAAGACTCCAAGACTACTCCAAACTAAGACGACTGCTACTCAGACACCACTCAAGACCTAACCTGCAAGACACATAGCAACCAACACCCTCACCAATCCCTAATAGCCAATCCCTCCTCACCTACCAACCCCTCCTATTACCCCTCCCCCTTATCCCCAACGAAGACAAGGCGACCAAACCAATGATCCCCTCCTCCTCCCACGCCACCACCCCTACATACCCCCCCCCCATTTCCGACCCTCCCCCTGCCCCCACACCGACCCCGCCCCCGACCTCGCCGCCCTACATAAGCCCCGAGGCTGAAAGGGTAGGGCAGGCTAGGTTATAAAGACTGCCACGGGACGTGCCCAACGTGGTAGGGATCCGTGCCCGCTCGCGAGCACGTTCATCTGGTCGCAAGTGTACGGCGAATAAGGCCCGCTTTTTAAGATTAGGTATGTCAGTCAAAGACACCAGAGTACTTGTATAAGCCCTCGGAGCCAGTACGATGAGCCCCCTCGTAGCATTAAAACTTCATCCAGGCGAGCAATGCTGCCAATAATGGCGAGGCCAGCTATGATGGCAGTGGAAGGTTTACATACTCGGCCAACCTACCATCAAAAAATAGAGCAATGGTCTGTCGATATATGTGTTTGTGTACCGCTGAAGGGGGGGGGGGAGCAAAATTTATGGACCAAGCATTTCATGAATGAAGAAGGAGAGAATGAATGGGACGAGCGAATGTGAAGTGAATGAGGAGAATGAATGTGCTTTAGGTAGCTTTAAGGACCAGCGGAAGCCGCTTGGTGCTTATCACAGGCACCTATTTCGTGCGATACATTATACAAAATTATATTACTATTAGCATCCAAAAAGTCCCAACTCGGGACAAGTCATTGAAACCAAGGGCAAATTGCATTCTCACTAATTTTCTAAATATGACGTATTAATTATAATTTGGCTAGACACTCACTTACCTATATGGTGTTCCCAAAACTTTGACCTCGCACACCTATAAATTCGTGTTAGGGACGGTAGCTCAAACAACATCAAGCCGGCTGGGGTTTTGGAAATGTGTGGTGGAGGTGGCGGGGAAACACAGCACAACACATCCCTGACACAGGCATAGCAGAAAAGGAGATAGTTACCCCGGTCTAAGTCTAGAGTCAGCCCATGTTCAGCTTTGTTAAAGTGCAGTCCTAGTTAAAATAAAGCCCCAGTAGGTCTTGCTGAAAGTTTCGGTTAAGGCTTAGTTAGCAATTACTTTCACACACACCCGATATTATTTTTGTTCACACACCCGACATTTACTCTAACACACAACAACGCAACACACCAAAACACCCCACACCCACTAAGCCACCGAAACCACCACCACCACACCCCACCGACGGCAGAGCCGCCACCCCTACACATCCTCTCATCCATCAACGATGTATTACATAGATAAAAAGTAGTATTGATAGATCGGTAATCCTGGGGGCCTTATTTGCAATCCTGGGGACCTCCTTTGCAATCCTGGGGCCTCCTTTGCCATCCTGGATGCCTCCTTTGCAATCATGGGGGCTCCTTTGCAATCCTGGGGGCCTCCTTTGCAATCCTGGGAGACTCCTTTGCAATCCTGGGGGCCTCCGTGCCAATTGTTGACACTCTCTTGATTTCTGGGGCCTCCTATCCTCTCATAGGTGACTCCTTTTTCAAAATAGGGGCATCCTCTCACGTCCTGGAGGCCACATCGCCTGTGTTTGGAGCCTAGTTATCCTCTTAGCAGGGCGCTTTTGCGTCATAGTCCCAAATATTCTCTCCAAGAGTCCTCCTCTTCCAAAATATGGGCCTCATCTGGCTGGTCTCAGTAGCCTTCTTTCATTCCTGCGGAGACCTTCTTACCCGTCTTGGTGCTCCCTCTTGCGTCCGGACAAATATATCCTATCATTCCTGATTTTATATTGTAGGGGCCTCCTCTTCAATCTTGGGGGCCTCGTTTTCCAAATTAAGAATATCCTGCCACCCATCGGAAGCGTTCTTGTCTAACCTGGGTGGCATCTTGCCCGTCTCGGTGGCATCCTTTTCGTCCTGGGGGCCTCCTCCGAATCTACGTCCTACGTATCTTATAGGGTTGAAAGTAAAATAAGGTGAAAAGTTTTGGCCCACATTGACAAGGAATGCTGTGCTTTTAATAAAAATGAGATATATTAGATGTCAAACTTTTCGATCATGGATCATTTTCAAGAGTAACAATATTTTGTACACATCAATTCATGACAAAAATCATACACTGAAATCACGCTCCGAATTCGAATCGCATCTTCGCATATTTTGTCGCCTAAACAAGAAATCACCTTCACATCTCGCATGCACTAAGATCAACATACACGGTATGCACATTTCCCAATATCATACATCACACGGATCTCACAATTTTTGCAATAGCCGCCCAAATCGCTCTCTCGTCCCTTACCCCTCAAATCGCACTACACTGACGCTCCCTCTCCCTCTCTCTCTCTCGAAATATATATATATATATATATATATATATATATATATATATATATATATATATATATATATATATTATATATATATATATATATATTTATATATATTTATTTATCTATATATATATATACATATATATATACATATATATACATACATATACATACATACATATACTATACACACTCCCTCTCTCTCTCTAACTATATATATATATATTTATATATATATATATATATATATATATATATATATATATATATATATATATATATATGTATATATATACATATATATACATATATATACATACATATACATATATATATATACATATATATATATATATATATATATATATATATATATATATATATATATATATATATATATATATATATATATATATATATATATATATATATAGTTAGAGAGAGGGGGAGAGGGAGCGTCAATGTAGTGCGATTTGAGGGGTAAGGGACGAGAGAGCGATAGGGGCGGCGATTGCAGAAATTTTGAGATCCGTGTGAGGTATGATATTGGGAAATGTGCATACCATGTATGTTGATCTTAGTGCATGCGAGATGTGAAGGTGATTTCTTGTTGAGACGACAAAATGTGCGAAGATGCGATTCGAATTCGGAGCGTGATTTCAGTGTATGATTTTTGTCATGAATTCATGTGTACAAAATATTGTTATTCTTGAAAATGATCCATGATCGAAAAGTTTGAGATCTAAGATATCTCATTTTTATTAAAAGCACAGCATTCCTTGTCAATGTGTGCCAAAACGTTTCACCTTATTTTACTTTGAATCATGGCAGGCAGGGAAATCGTCCATTTCTTCTCACAATTAAGTGAATATCTTATAGGAACCTGATTAGATTTCCCGGGGGCCTCGTTGCCAGTCTTGGGGCCTCCTTGACAGCATGATCTTCTGTCTCGTCGGCCTCCTTGCCCAACTTTTTTCCTATGCATTTCCGGATAGGGGCATCCTCAAATTTCAGGGGGCGGCGCCCCCCCCAGTTTCACGGCAGGGGGAGCGACTGCCCCCTCTGCCCCCCCGGTGGCGACGCCCCTGCTCGATACACAAATCAGCTATAGCCGTTTTTTTACCGATCACAATCTTTACGACACCATTCCCCGGCGTGTGTTCCGCTGCTTCGGAACCAGCTGCAACGCATTTGTCTTGCGCCTTCTCAACCGTTTTACACAAGGGCTCGTTTCGGCCTGAAAATGTAAGTGTATTCCGCCACCTCCTTAGATCTCTGAATTTATTGGGACAATTTAAGAACTGGATAGCTCAAGCAAGTTCTACTGATATAATTTACACCTTTAAAATGCGAAAATACCAAAATTTCTTCAATGACAATGTCAGGAGGCAAAAATGGACGGAAGGTGATCAAATCCATTTGGGACTGTGTTTGTATTTCACACCGGTAATATTGTGTATGGATGGACATACACTATTGACCACACTTAATGATCCAAGACACCATTTAATGTCAATGCAATCACACGTAAAACAACCAATGGTTTTGTCATGAGCTTAAGAATTGATGGGTATCGTGCGTTATTTGTGGCTGGTCCTTCGCAATCAGTTCCACATGTATCTAAACTTTTGTCATTCTCGTGTAATATGAATACTTTTTCCATATATTTCAGATGCACATTCTGACTTGGAGTTTTACTGGAGTCAAAATCACTGACAGGAAAATGTATGGGTAAGCCAAGTCGTTAACGCACATACATGCACACACTCAAGTAATCGCGGCACGACAGAAACTGATGAACCGTCATTGGTGAAGATTGGTACTCTTTAACGTCATCTTTAACGAGCAATCTCACCGGCACTGGCGGATTCAGTGTAGGGGGTGGGGGCACATAGGCGACCACAAAATGACAATTTTTCTGAACATTTGCACCACAATGGCATTTTCTCGAAATCGAAGCACATTTTATAGGTCAAGTATGGTCTTAAACGGATCCACCGAGTGCAGGCTGTCGAAATCTGAAGAATTGATCGAAATCGGAGAAAATATTTCAAGTTACCACCTTCCAAACTGGTCCAAAATCAGCGTACTGGATCCGCCAGTGTTCACGGCTGAGTGATGCTCATCCCTTCTGGACCCGCCAGTGCTGACTAGTGAGTGATGCTCATCCCTTCTGGACCCGCCAGTGTTCATGGCTGAGTGATGTTCATCCCTTCTGGACCCGCCAGTGTTCACGGCTGAGTGATACTCATCCCTTCTGGACCCGCCAGTGTTCATGGCTGAGTGATGCTCATCCCTTCTGGACCCGCCAGTGTTCACGGCTGAGTGATACTCATCCCTTCTGGACCCGCCAGTGTTCATGGCTGAGTGATGCTCATCCCTTTTTATCCGCCAGTGATCACGGCTGAGTGACGTCCATCCCTTCTGAGTATGTCAGCTTGATGTTTCTATCGCTACGTTAATCCCAAGCTCCGGTCCAAAAACACTGCCCTTAATACGTGGGAACCGCGAAGGCCTGTTCCCAACCGCAATAGGATTGTGTGGTTTGCCTTGCCCCTGCCAAAAATGGCCAGGTCGTCAAATCCTCTGAATTGTGGTCGCATGCCACGACCGGTGGGCTGATGCGCAGATGCGAACCGGAGAGGGGCAGTTGTCCCAATTTTGGATGAAATTTAACGTTAATCGTACATGCGCAGCATGAAAAAACTACTTTAAATGGGGTTTACCTGTTTCACCCAAAGACGGCTCGTATCTCCGACACGCTTGCCAAACTACCACATTTTGTATAGTATTCATGCAACTGTTACACACCGGTACTAATAGGTAGAAATACAATTATCATCAGATGGGCGTATGGGAATGTGTATGAGCTTTGCGATTTTTCCTCTCTCTCTCTCTCTCTCTCTCTCTCTCTCTCTCTCTCTCTCTCTCTCTCTCTCTCTCTCTCTCTCTCTCTCTCTCTCTCTCTCTCTCTCTCTCTCTCTCTCTCTCTCTCTCTCTCTCTCTCTCCCTCTCTCTCTCTCTCTGCAACTGGGGAGAAAGCATACATTGGGAGAAGGCATACATGTTCACCATGTGAGGTTTCGAGAAGACGGGGAGGAGGTAAGTCTTCGGCTGCGCCTATGTTCGGGACATACTCCCATGCCTCTTGTTAAAGACAACCCCAACTTATCTACAATGGCCAGAGCTCATTTCAGCCAACAGTTGGCTGTACGTTACAGTTGAAGATGTCACACAGTGGATATCAGTGCATTTTTCCGATTTTTTTCACTGGGGGAACATGGTCAAGAAGGTAGCCGGGGTTCCTGAAAAGGCACCTTGGGTAGATTAATAGGGCACATTTTGCAGACCATTGTGCAGAAGTGCACACATAGCTGGTTGGGGAAGGTACGAAAAAGCCTATCTACCCTCAGGGCTAAAACTCATTTGTTTGTGTCACTTTATTTTGAGACCCCGGAAATTTGCGAGTTATGCGCCCACCCACTAGCAGAGTTTTCCAAAGTGTTCCGAAAATATCAGGTAGTGTCGTTGCATGAACCTTGTGGTTTCTATGTGGGGGCATTGCACGCGCCTTGTGGTTTCTATGTGGCGCTCTTCCATGCGCCTCGTGGCTTCTATGTGGTGCTTTTCCACGCATTCTCATCAACACTAATGTTAAATTTATCAAAGCTAGGTGGTTCTCGGCCAGTAGCGTACCTATAATTTACGTCCATGGGAGGGGAGGGGATCGAAGTTGGAGGTACCACACATGCCCCATTTGTTCAAGTCATCGGATGTCAACTGCGACACGTTTTAAGTGGGCTCAAATTGATGTTGTATTGAAATAATTATTGACAATTTGAGCTAATGTGAAGGGTGCAGTCCTACCATCGTTGCTAAGTTTTAAGTGCCACCGGAATTAAATAGCTGGAGCTGTTCAAAGAGTTTTTCACTACTTATTACACACTGCTTAAATTGAGCAAGGACAAATCAAGGACAAATCGTTGAAAAATGCATAATTTTCCAATTTTACGCACTTCAATTTATAACGTTTGTTCCCCACCACGCCAACGTTCACGCACGTGTGCACCTTTCTTGCGCATCCGGCACATTCGCGACATTTCGTGGTATTCTGCAGTTTCTGCTAGATCCACTACGTTTTGATAATTGCTGCCATATGATGACTATATTGTGCTATATTTGACGTCATGGAATGTTTCGTGTGGGATTCGTTGGGAAAATACGACGAATTCAACTCGGAAAATAATTATCTTGTTTCCACAATTTCTAATGGGCAAGAAATCCGAACACCACACCGAGCTTTGATGCACCTCTTCTGTTTATACACTCCCAGATTAGCTAACAAACCGAGCCGCCACACTTGTTTGCTGTTCTTATGGCCCATCGTGTTTTCGTATACAAATGTGCTTTAAGCGTTCAGCTAATTTTTTAAGGCCCCGTTGCGCTTTTGAGATCCGAGGGCTTCTTAGGACGTTGCCTTTGTGGACTCACGGTGCTTTTGAGATCCCGGTTCGTTTTCAGAAATGTGTTTATTTAGTGCCCCGCGTTTTTTTTTTTAAAGACAATGCCACTTTTTGCCCGCCCCAGCTCGGTTTTGCGGCCCCATGCTGTCTTTGTGGCTTCGGTATGCTTTGTGGCCTTAGGCGCGTTTTGAGAACCTCCGGTGAGTTTTTGAAGTTTTCCGTTGTGTTTATTTAGGGCTTCAGCGCATATTGTGAGGTTCTGTTGCCCTGTTGCCCTTTGCGAGTCACTGTGCGTCTTGGTGGGACCCGTTACTTCTTCGGCCTCCCGGTGTGTTCTTAGGCCTCCGAGGTGTATATTTGGTGACCGGATGTAATTTTTGTCTTCTCCCAGGGCGATTTTGGGGGGCCCGGCGCGATTTGTCGAGTCCAGACGAGATTTTTCGAGCATAGACGCGAGATTCTAGAGCCTCGACACGAGTTTTCTGAGCTCGACGCGATTTTTTTGGGGGGACTTCTGAATTTGTCGGAGCCCATGTTGCTTTTCCGGGACCCGGCATGTTTCGTCGGCCTCTTCGGTGTTGCACTATTGCATTCATAATGTGCTTCTTGGGTTGTGTAACTTTGACCCTGTGTGCTTAACGTCTGTGTCAATTTAGGCTTATAATTACTTTTTTCCAAACCACAAAAATAGGAATTTTTCACCCAATTCGTACTATCTCGCTCTAGATCTTGTTATGATACCTTCGAGCTTCCTCGAACGCATTTTCTCCATAATTTTTTTCAGCTGCATCAATTCATGTATCTTATCGCTATTCGATATTACTTCAGATTCTAATAAAACATGTTTTCTGTTAACAAAAGAAAACATGATAATAATGTTGGCTTTCAAGAGCTTTACTTTTCTTTATGCCGAAGGAAATGGTATCAGTGAGAATGTTTAGAATGAGCGTTTCCACCCAAAAAGAGCCACTTCTCATAAATTGAACATCTTGAGGATGTTCATCTATCAACGAAGCAGTGTAAACGGGTAGGGTATATCTTTGAACTGTATCCGTAAGTACATTGTTAACTTGTATTACGTCCTCCGATTCTTTTTACTCTTCTTCAGGGTCACCTTGATTTACTAGTATTTTTTCACCCTGGGCACCCTGTCCTGCGAAAAGCATGATTTCTCTCCTTTTGCCCTCAGTGAAGTAAATATCACAAGGGGCTGTGGGGCATTTGTCCCGCAGTTTCTCGAATCAAAATTCCCTGGTCGATACCACAAGCCGAGTGCGGCAGCAGGTTGTCTCACACTTTGCCTGGAACCGAGGCAAATTTCACTCCCGAAATGCTAGTCACAACCGATTCTGAAACCATGTTTATCCTTGTACTTGCGTGCTTTGAGAGGCTAGAGTACGAAGTGATATCGCTGGTGGCGTTGTTAGCGATGCTTACCTTTGGTAATGTTGGAATAGATCGGGACAGAACTATGTCGTGCCCGAATGCTAATCAATTGTGTTGTGCAATCATAGATTGTGTTGTGCAATCATAGATTGTGTTGTGCAATCATAGATTGTGTTGTGCAATCATAGATTGTGTTGTGCAATCATAGATTATCGGAACTGATTGGTGGTGATATTCACTTTTAATTACCCAAATGACACCTTGCCGCTTCTATCATGACAATGAGATTACGTTTTGTCAACGTGGCGGCAGTCCTAGATACAGTTTAGATGTGCTGTTCCTGTGAGCGGCGTAGCACGCGCTGTTAAGCTACGCGCCTGCTTCATGTTAACGCACCTCTCGCGGCCCCTTTCAGACGGTGTCATTGCTAAATCACACCTGTACCTTACAACAACCAGACACTGCTGCCACCACCGTGCCACATGGCTGCCCGTCTCGCTCCAACTGCCGCAGCTGCCTGCCCCTGTGACAGCTGCCCCTCTCGCTCCAACTGCCGCAGCTGCCTGCCCCTGTGACAGCTGCCAGTCTCGCTCCAACTGCTGCAGCTGCCTGCCCCTGTGATGGCTGCCAGTCTCGCTCCAACTGCCGCAGCTGCCTGCCCCTGTGACAGCTGCCAGTCTCGCTCCAACTGCTGCAGCTGCCTGCCCCTGTGACAGCTGCCCGTCTCGCTCCAACTGCCGCAGCTGCCTGCCCCTGTGACAGCTGCCAGTCTCGCTCCAACTGCTGCAGCTGCCTGCCCCTGTGACAGCTGCCCGTCTCGCTCCAACTGCCGCAGCTGCCTGCCCCTGTGACAGCTGCCAGTCTCGCTCCAACTGCTGCAGCTGCCTGCCCCTGTGATGGCTGCCAGTCTCGCTCCAACTGCCGCAGCTGCCTGCCCCTGTGACAGCTGCCAGTCTCGCTCCAACTGCTGCAGCTGCCTGCCCCTATGATGGCTGCCCGTCTCGTTCCAAATGCTGCAGCTATCTACCCCTGTGACACTCGCTTTAGCATTTACCTGTCCCAGCATGGAAAGTCAGCCTGAAAAGCTGTCGCAGAGAAAAAGCTCCTCAGTACTTGGTTATTGACTCTCGGATCTTCTGAATAACTTACCGTGCTACTTAGCAAGCATTAGATTCCAGCACCAGATCCAGCTACGGCTATGCTACAAACAAAACAGCGACAGTTGAGTCAAGCACGATTCAACGAATCATTACACTTGACGAATAAGTGCATCAATTACGACGTAAGTGTAATATTACTTGTGTCGTTTGCAATCTAATTGCACGAAGTGCCTCATAATTCGTCCATCAACTATATGAACCATCTCAACAAACATAGCACAACGATGAATATAACACCAGTCTGTTGGAGAGAAATTCTTACCATAGCTCACTGGTGTTGTACAACCTAACTCACCCTACCGACGTTTTTCAGTTCCTAACTCACCCTACCGACGTTGTGCAGTTCCTAGTTCACCCTACCCACGTTGTACAGGTCCCACCTCACCTGGTCGATGTTGCACAGTTCCCAACTCACCTGTACAATGGTACAGTTCACAACTCACCCAACCGATACTGCACAGCTCCCATCTCATCTGCCGATGTTGAACAGCTCCCACTTCACCTGACCAATGTTGTACAGCTCCCACCTCACCTGGCCGATGTTGTACAGCTCCCACTTCACCTGGCCGAAGTTGCACAGTTCCCACCTCACCTGGCCGATGTTGTACAGCTCCCACTTCACCTGGCCGAAGTTGTACAGTTCCCCTCTCACCTGCCCGATGTTGTACAGTTTCCACCTCACCTGCCCGATGTTGTAAAGAGTCATGACGAGTCGGAGCGGCGGTGTGGAGCGGTTCTTCATGAAGCGAGGCCCGTACCCCACCAGCAGAAGGTAGCCGAGCAGTGCCAGCCCGACGCCAGTCGGTGACGACTGCATCACGTGACCTCTGACCCTGGGGTCACGCCGGTGCGCCAGTAGGTGCACTACATCAGACACGATCTTCATCGCTGCTGTTCTGTTCAGCTTATGCGGCAGCCTCGGGAGTAGCCTTCGGTTCACACTTTACCGTACTTATCTATTTGGCAAACGAGTAGTCTCGACAATTGACAGTGATGTATCATGTAGAGTCGCTCCACCGCCTGGCTCGCCACCGCGCCTCCCCTCCGGAGAGTGAAGTCCTGGGCGCTGCCCCTCCGGAGGTGCTTGTTGAGCCAGGTCGGACAGGATGTGTCGCCGTCCAGACCGGACTAAGACTGCCAGCCAGTGGTGCCTGTCGGCGCGTGATGACTGCCGGCTCGTGATGCGGCTGCGCGACGGTGCAGATTTCGTCTAAACCGCCCCACGTCTTACCGGTGGGGTGGCTTTCCCTTCTCGGTGCGATTTGCTCCTGGTCAGACAAGGTTAGGCCTGTCCAGTGGTCGCCAGTGGCCGCCTGGGCATCCTATAAGTGGCAAACACGTCGGCAACCCAGCACACTGTATGATATGTTACTAAATGAGTGTATTGGTACGGTATTCGGGCATGGAGAACTTGCCTTCAATTCGGACTATTACGCAATGTCCTTGCATGACACTACAGAGACTGATAGCGCTGACAGTGCATATTATTTGAAAAATATTCCATGGAGGTTTTAAAGTTTTCGAAAACTTTGAAATTTCCAAGTCTTCCCATTGAGTGTTAGCATGGATACGAGGGGGATAAAGCAAATGCAAGTCCCGAAACGTTGTGCTTAGTAACATCGTTGAAATTCTATCAAGATTTGTCGATCCTGGGGTGAATAACGGCATGAGCAAAATGATATTCCTGGAGCTCAATTGCACCCAGCATAAGGCCACCATTTATTTTGCTTATCGCAATGCGCAACGCCTTGCAACGTCACGAAAGATGCAACGCCTTGCAACATGCTATGTGTCGCTTCACTGGCAAATAGATGGACGATGGGATGCAAAATGACAAAAACGGGAAAATGGCAGAATGCCCCCCTCCAAACTCCAGTGTATAGCCACATAGTTCTCTTTCTCAAGCTGTGTGAGTTATACTAGATCAAGGCAATAAGCATAGTAAATACTAATGCTACCCTTGTGCATTGAAAACTCAGGATTCTGGGAAGCTTACAGGTTTTTAAAGCATATTGTCCTCTGGAAGCAAACAATAACTAAAGCTCCCCTCCCCAGCCGGCGAAATAAAAACTCTGCCTTGTGTTGTAAGTCCGCCAATATCTGGCAAGACTAGGCACCTCACGCATACAATATTGGTGTCGCCATACAATATTGGTGTCGCCATACAATATTGGTGTCGCCATACAGTATTGGTGTCGCCATACAATATTGGTGTCACCATACAATATTGGTGTCACCATACAATATTGGTTTCGCCATACAATATTGGTGTCGCCATAGAATATTGGTGTCGCCATACAGTATTGGTGTCGCCATACAATATTGGTGTCGCCATACAATATTGGTGTCGCCATACAATATTGGTGTCGCCATACAGTATTGGTGTCGCCATACAATATTGGTGTCACCATACAATATTGGTGTCACCATACAATATTGGTTTCGCCATACAATATTGGTGTCGCCATAGAATATTGGTGTCGCTATACAATATTGGTGTCGCCATGCACGTCAGCTGTGTGGGTTATAATGGGATTATACTTAGTTCACTGATAACTGCTGATGGCATGTGGAGACTTAGACTGCAAGCTAGCCACTCTCTAGTCTGTTCTCATTTGGTATGCATTTTCGACAAGGGGAAGCATTGTCCAGCTGCGGTAAGATATGGTGGGTAGGTCGCGATGATGCACCGCCCCCTCCCCCTCCAGGGAGGTAGCGACAAGCGACTTTTACCAGCAAGCTGTTTCGTTCCGGAACCGCTTGCCATTCGCATTTCACATGCGTCTGGTTAAGCTGCAGCCAGTGTGACGTCATTGTCATAGTCCAGCTGACTGTCATGTTAAGACGTGTTTCGTGATCACTTTGCTAACATGCCACTCATGTACCGCCATGGCTGGAGATCCCGGGTGGGTCGGGAACGGGGGAGGGGGGGGGGGCAGGGGACCCCCCTTGTTTAGGTGCCCTGCTAATGTTCAATGGTCATTTTCTCTATTTGAAATGTCTTGAAGATAACGACTTCGACCCGTGGCTTCGAGAGTAATCTCCAGCCCTGGCACACGCACACCATGTATTTGATTTCACAGATAGATGCCACCATCTATCCGTGGCGCATCTAAAGCGTGTCTGTATCGTGATGTCTGAATGGATTCATTTCATCTCAATCCTAAACTCAGCACGGCTTCCGTCCTCGTCACTCGACGGAAACCGCTCTGACCTCCATATCTGACCAGATCCTATCCGCATGTGACCATGGAGAGGTGTCCCTTCTCTGCCTGCTGGATTTGAGCAAATGCTTTGATGTGATAGATCACAAGACTCCTACTCTTCAAATGTGATAGATAGACTCCTGTCAAAATTAAGTCTCCACAGCATCGATACTTCCTGGTTTTCGGCTTATCTTCTGAACCACACCCAGAGTGTCAGTGTCCAACTGTCAGCCTTACTGACAGTCTGGGTGTCGTCCAAAAATCTGCCCCGTTGCCCAACAGCATCGGCGTTTTTCAAGGATCATCTCTCGGACCTTTCCTCTACTGTGTCTTCGCCAACGACCTCAGCCTGTTCGCCGAAGGCGCAGTGGTTATTCAATACGCCGACGACACCCAAATTTTGGTCAGTGGTAAGAAATCTGAAATTCAAAATGTCGTCAGTCATATGGAAACAGTTCTGGCCTCCCTCGACATCTGGTTTCGAGCAAATGGACTGAAAATTAACGTAACTAAGACACAGCTGATGATGTTGGGCAGCCCACAAAATCTGCGTGCCTTACCGGATATCAGTGAAATTTCGCGATCACGATCTACCCACCACTTCGGAATGCAAAAATATCGGTCTTATTTTCGATCGCTCGCTCAGCTGGGACTCGCACGTCTCAGAATTGATTCGGCGTTGTTTTAGAGTTCTGGGTGGTCTGTCACATCTGAGAGGGCACCTTCCACCTGCCGTCATCTCCGCGCTGGTCAATGCTCTGGTCTTCTCGCAGATCCGCTACTCTATTTCTGTGTATGGTAACGGAGCCAAAAAGAACCTATCTCGCATTCAAAAAATTAAAACTACTCGGCAAAGGTAATTTTCGGCCGCAAAAAGTTTGACCATGTTTCGGATCTGCTGAGGAGGCTGGGCTGGCTCAGCGCGGAGAACCTGGCCAGATATCACACCCTTTGCCTCACACACAAGGTGCGTCGTCATGGTGAGCCAGAGTCACTGGCTCACGATCTCACCACCATGGCGGAGATACGTGACCGGACCACCCGTCAAGACCATAACTTGCATGTCCCCCTGTCCCGCACCGAGATGGGGAAGAGACGTTTTAGCTCCAGAGCGCCACTTATGTATAACTCACTGCCACCTGAGCTGACGCGACTTCCCGTGTCGATCTTCGGTCGCCACCTACGGCGGTACCTGTTTGACGTGCCGGACTGATTTACTGCTCGACTTGCTGACATTTATGACCACTGGTTTGACTGTTCTGTGAGTTTGACATTTTGTGCTGTGTTGTTTTATCCATTTGACGCGATGTCATAATAGCCACGAGTCAATTGTGGATGACCTCAATAAAAAGTATGTCTGTCTGTCTGTCATCCAGTCAGCAACCAGAATGGGCACGGACTTGGAGGACCTGGGTCAGTTTGTAGTGTTGCTGCAGTGACCAGGACCAACACAAATCATAATATAGGCACGTGGTTTCGACAAAGTATTTACGCTTAACGGTCATCCCATGTTTATGAAACTACAAAACCCGAGTATGTGTCGACGAAAAAGAGGCCTGCCATGTTAGTTGCACACCAAGGTGTGCATTCTTGGGAGTTCTAGGGACTGTATTCTGGAGACGAGTGAACAAAATATTGTTATATGTGGTGCGCGACTTTAGCACGCGCACTGGAGGGGCGGGGATGAAATCCGTCCACCACTCCAGTTTTTTCGTAAATATCTCCTGATTGTACCAGTCGATATACGCCATTTTTAATGTACCTGCCTTAAAATGTACTGCACGTCGTTTAAAGTACGAAAAACGAAAATCAGCCGGAATTTTGTTCGAGCTAGAGGCTGTCAAAGTTAGAACATTTCGCAGCGCCAGGCCACAAAAATCGGCGCTGATGCGATTCCCGTTTATCGGCAAACGGGAAGTGATCTTGGCAATACTAGCGACTTGTTTGATGTATATTGTTATGCTACATAGTTCCCAGGTCATGTAAGGTCACCGATATCAAGTCAGGTCATGTTCATGACAGGTCAATAGAACCAAACTAGGTCAACTTGAAGATTGTCATAAACGCAAATGACTGTCATGCGATTCATGCCATTTCACATGTTACTCCATACACATCCTGAACTCTACTGTTTTTGTCATTGTGAACCTAAACGTTTGCACATTTAATTCATGCACTTCAGCCCTTTCTTCGTGAAGCCGATTGCGCAGGGCCGCCCGCCGGCCAGTCGGGCGGGCGGCCCGGTTCTGGTAACTTGAGCGGGAGATGAGAAGACACCGATCGGTCTGTTTGCACAGCACCTTATTGTTTGTCGCTGTTCAATTCGGCCTCAATTACCCCGTTTACATGAGTCTTCCGATTAGGTTTGACAGTAAACGTAATTCCGTTCCAGCTAAAATCCCAACGGCTCGAAAGCGTTTACATGAGCAAACGTGAGTTTTCCGTTAACTTTGCGGAATTATCATGCTGCCAAGCTAACGGAAGTTTAAACGGAATTTACATTGATGGCGCAGCGCGGTAAATATTTCTAATTTAATGCGCCAGTGCTGATAGGCATATTGCCGTGGCGTGTCGTATTACGTCGATTTCAATCTTTTTACCAAGCAGTCAGATCTTGGGTCCAAAAAGGTCCTATAGTGTTATCAGCTACTGTTTCTCTTTATCAAGCTGAGGGGCGATTCCATCAGTTATTCTGGTTGCTAACACATAATTCGCTTCATATAAGTGGATCAGACTCGGGACGAATTTGTGCTGTCATCTGCCCTGCTGACTGTAATATTTACATATATACAGGTAAAATCAGCGAGAGAAGCATTGTTTAAGAGTGTTGAGATGTTGAGACGTTCAAGAAGGATCAGGGAGTTACGTCGCGAAATCCGAAGGAGAAAGGCTTTACTGCTGGCTCAGCTTCTCCAAATAAATTGTAGACCAAATGCGAGAAGAGTGTGGATGCTGCCTCATAGAAAGCTGTGGTTCAGGGAGGAAGTTTTTAAGATGTGGGATGATAGTAGATGGCTGGAAAACTTCAGAATGACAAAGACCTCATTCATGAAGCTTGTGAATTTACTGCAAGGAAAGCTTGAACCATGTCAAGATGCAATCAGAGCCCATTCCACTTGAACAGAGGATTGCGATGGCATTGTATAGTCTTAAAGACATAAAGACATAAAGACATAAAAGATCAGTGCAACTATGAGCCACAAGGACCCGTCTTGGTTGCACTTTGGACACTGAACCAGTTGCCCACCAAATCTGTTTAACAACACTCCCTGGAATACAGAAAAACAAGCCCCCTATTCTTATAATGATTGTCTATGCCATTTTTAAAGATGTTCAGTGTGTTGCTACTGACAATGGTACCTGGCAGCTGGTTCCAGTGTTCTACTACCCTGTTGGTGAAGAAAGACTGTCTTAACCTTGTCCTGCTGTGATTAACTGTAATTTTGAATTGATGACTTCTAATTGCATCATTTCTGTTAAATTCAAACATTTCCCTGATATATCCCTGTTCCTGACCATGAACAAATTTAAAAACCTCGATGAGATCTCCTCTCAGCCTTCTATATCTAAGTGAAAACATATTCAATTTCTTCAATCTTTCCTCATATGCCAGGTTGCCTAAACCATTAACCATTTTTGTTGCCCTCTTTTGTACTCTCTCTAAAAGCCAACAGTCTTTCTCATAACTAGGGGACCAAGCTTGGACACAGTATTCCAAATGTGGCCTGACATATGCACAGTAAAGCTTCCTGATGACCTCCTCACTTTTGTATGACACATCCCTCTGTATTGCCCCAAGCATTCTTGGAAGCAGCGTGGAATACAGGGTCACTGCAAACCAGTTTGGCTGCCATAAATCAACAGTATGTATGGACTGTGGAATGCTTGAAAAGATGGCATCTTTCTGGATTGGTGGGATCCATAACATCACCCTCTCCAGAAAATTATCCTATAATTTCCCCATCACCTGGATCCCTTGACCTATAATTGCACTACAGGATATTCATTATCACGATCCATGATCTGTCATGGTAAGCAAAAGCATTATCTACTAAGAAAAAAGTTGTGGGAGAAGAGGGGGGGGGGGGGTCCAAACACTTCAGACATCATGCAACAAACAGCTCTACTACTGCTTCTGTATGGCCGAACCAGCAATTGTACTGTGTTTGCTGAACACAGAAATGAACAAGCTATCCATATTGAAACAGTTCCTTTTGATGAAAATCCTCTAACCACTTGCAAAGAGCAACTTTAAAATGGATAATGATTTCATAATAGTGTGCTGTATTCTGAACACAAATTTAGTTGTGCAGGATTACTCCACTGTAGCTGTTGTGGTGCAAGTTATTAGCAACTCCTAAAAATAATGGTATAATTGTTTTTATTTTAAAAAATCAGGTGACTTCATTATCGTTTTCTTAAGCGAACTGCTCTCGGAAGCGTAAAATGGCACCTGCAAACTTCCCTAGCTCCATACACAAAGAATTGGTAGAACCATGTGACTGGATCTTTGTATTTTGGAAGAAAAAGGTCCATTGTTTATGAATACCACCATCTTTTTGTTTTATATGTGCTGAAAGTGATGCAGATGTCGAAAGGTAGGTGTTCAGGAAATGGAACATGTTCGGATACCCCCACTTCCCCACCTACTATAAGTTAGTCCAATCTCCAAATATGCCATGTATCCAGATGCACATTTTCCACAATTCCTTCATATTCACATCCACTGGAAGTTTACAGGTAGGTTGGTAGTACCTGCCTTGGTAGGTAGGTCAGTAGGACCTAGGTAATTATGGGAAGCAGGGGTATCTCACCACCTCTTCATTTCCCAAATACATAATTTTGTATGTCTCCTGCATCACATTCAGCACATACATAAAAAAGACGTAGTATTCATAAACAATGGATCTTTCTCTACCAATATATGAAGGTCTGATCACACAGTCCTACCAATTATTTGTGTACAGAGCTAGCAAAGTCCATGGGCACCATTTTTTGGCTTCCAAAAGCAGTCTGCTTGATAAAACCATAAGGAAGCAACCTCCAATATTTGTTTTCCATTACACCAGTATTTTTAGTGGCTAATAACTTGTACCACAACAGCTGCAGTGAAGTAGTACTGCACAACCACATTTTCATGTTCGGAATATGGCACACTACTGCGAAATAATTATGTTTATGGTTGCTGTTTGCAAGTGGTTGGAGGCTTTTCATCGAAATGAACTATTTGTAGTGTGTTTACACTACAATTACTGGTTTAGCCATGCATAAGCAGCAGTAGAGCTATTTGTTGCATGATGTCTTAACACGCGCCCTGGAGGGCCTCTGAGAATTACGCGCACTGGAGGGGGGGCGGATTCCGCCCTCCCCTAAGATCTCGGCTCCTAGTAAAGCTGGAGGAACGAAATTCGCAGGGTGGATGGGCACGGTAGTGAACGCTATTGTGTACAATTTTCGTGACCTTAGGTCAATATCTTTAAGGTCAAATGAGGTCAGATTGGCAAAATGTTTCGGTTTTGTTTGGCTTGGCTTGTCATCGTTATGGATCGCTGTGATTGTGTTTAAATGCTCAAAAATGGGCATCAATGATGTTTTGGACATTACTAATGATGCAATGCAGATGTTAGACCCAACATTTGACCTCAGGTCACCTATATAGCACGACTTTATCAGGTCAGTTACCTGTTCCAGTTACCGGAACCGGCCGCCCGCCCGACTGCTCCGTCGGGCAGCTCGGAGCAATCGGCTTCGTGAAGAAGGGAGTGAAGTACATGAATAAAGTATGGAAACGCAATGACAAACAGTACAAATGACAACCAGTAGTGAATTTAGGGCAACATTCCAGTTGATCAAGTTTGGTTCCATTAACCTGTCATGAACTTGACCTGACTTGATCTTGGTGACCTAACATGACCTTGAAATTATACAGCATATCAATATGCATCAAACAAGTCGCTAATATTGCCTAGAACACTTCCCTTTTGTCAGTATACTGGAAGCGCATCAGCGCCGATTTTTGTGGTCTGGCGCTATAATATTTTTTTACTTTAGCGGCCCCTAACTTGAAAAAATTTCGGCCGATTTCCATTTTCTTGCTTTAAACGACGCGCCGTTCATTTCTAAGCAGGTACACCGAAAATCGCGTATATCGACCGGTAAAATCTGCAGTTATTTGCGAAAAACCGGAGGGGTGGGCGGATTTCGCCCCCCCCCCTCCGGGCCTCCAGTGCGCGTGTTAAGAGTTCAGAACCCCTATGTCAACGTACCCGAGCGTTTCGTTGCCTTTTTCCGTCCATGGCAGTGTACATCTGAAGGTCCAGCAGCACTCCCAGCATAACTGCAACTTCGGTATCATCCCATTGTTTGGGCATGACTCGTGCTCAAGGTCAAATACAGCCAATCTAATGCCTGTATTAAATTACCTTCAGACGCGCTTCCCGTCCTGGCCTTGATCTCATCCCGCTGATCGACTCCGATGAAGACGAACTTGAAGCACCCTCGGACTCGTACAGCCAAGAAGAAGATGCCCTGTACGTTCCAGACGAAGACGATGCGAAAGACGAGAACACCTCTGTGTCTACAGCCGCTGCCGCCGGCACGTCAGCCGGCCCGCCAGCTGGCACGTCAGCTGATGTGACCGGCGCGGCCAGCCCTAAAGCCGTGAGCGCCTCCGTGCTGCGGGACCAGCCCGTTCCGGCACCCAGCGTTCGGAGCATGCAGAAAGAGCTGACAAAGTCGAAGTGTACCCTGGAGGAAGGCGAATACATCCCACTTCAGCAAAATTCGGGCACCTTCTGCGTGCGTGCCCGCCGCAACAACACAGTGGCTGAGTGGTCACTGCAGTCACCTGTCCAGCGCTCCAGGAGGCTGGAAGTGAACCTGACGCGCGAGAGGCCAGGTCTCATCGGGGAGGCGAGGACCGTATCATCGGATATGGCAGCGTTCATGCTGTTTTTTTTTCAAGACGGCGTGATCGAACTGACTCTAAAATACACCAATGAAAAACTGCTGGAGGAGAAGGCAAAGTATGAGAGTACCACAAAGGATCCGGACTCATCTCATCTCCAGACGTACGCTCCAGTGACACGTTCAGAGCTAATGGCTTTTGTCGGCCTCTCTCTGCTGCGGGGCTGCGTGGGTGCAAACAGCACAGCTGAGGACCTGTTCCAAGTTGTTTTTGCACCGGCGCCCTTCTCAGCCACAATGAGCCACCGCCGCTACATGAAGCTCCTGCGCTGCCTCCGGTTTGATGACATCGCACCCGACCTGTCAGACGCGGGTCAGCCGACAAATGCTGCCTGCTTCGCAAGGTGTTCGGCATGTTTGACGAAGACGTGCGGCGCCACCTGAAGCCGTCATACGACATCTGCGTGGACGAGACGTTCGTTCGGTTCCGGGGTCGCTGCGGCTTCAAGGTCTACATGCCCTCGAGCCCGGCAAATATGGCGTTCCGTTCTGGTCAATGGCCGATGCCGAGTATCGGTATATCTGGAAACTCTGGCCATACGTCGGAAAACCGACCAGCCTGCGGCAAGCGCCGCCAAACCCCACCTTCGCGTCTGTGGTGGAGCTTGTAAAGTAGCTGACGCAGGAGCTTCGCGGGACGGGACATAATGTGACAATGGATCGTTGCATTACGTCTCGACGTCATGGAGGAGCTGATGCTCGACAAGCTGTCGGTGGTGGGGACCATCCAGGCCAATCGCCGGCTTCTTCCAGAGGAGTTAAAGGCGACCCAGGCAACTGGGCACCACCATCGCCTGCTACCGGGAGGGCGTGACACTCGTGTCATATTTCTTCAAGCCCGGCAAGGTGGTGCTGGTAGACTCAACATTTCACGACACCGCCGCCAGGATCGACATGAACACGGGGAAGCCGGATGTGATCCTCAACTACAATGCAACCAAAGGCGGTGTCGACCTGCGCGATGCCATGCTGGAGGCGTACCCAAACAGGGTGCCGACGAGGAAGTGGACGACGGCTGTCTTCCTCTTCATGGTGAACGTTGCCGCCTTGAACGCCTACCACGTCTTCAGCACCAACGTGCCAGACTCGGTGAGATCAAACTCACGCAAGGGTGGCCGGCGACTGTTCCTGCGCAACCTGGGCCTAGCTCAGCCGCAGATGTAGGAGAGGGCATCAGTGTACTCTGCGGCAAGAGTACATAACCGACGGACTGTGGCCGCTCTGGCTCTAGACTCGCGACTCAGTTCCAAAAAGTAACAAACCTAGGAAAAAGGCATCTACGCCATGGTGGACCCGGACTGTCAAAGGATAATCGCCGCACGGCGCCGTGCCCACAAATAATTCAAAAGATGCGTGTGCGAAGCAAACCTATCAGCATACAGACAATCTAAAAAACACTGCCGGTACACAATACAAACAGCACGCCAAAACTGTTGGCAGTCCTTTCCCTCTCAATTCAATATGTTCTCCCCTACTGGCAGAATCTGGGAGCTGATGAAGCGTTTCAACCGAAACGCGCACCATCAGACCCCTTCCCCCAGCTGACGGTGAAAGGACAGCACATCACTGACCAACAACAAGTCGTAGATCACTTTACACTACGTCAGCGTATCTGGCAACAGCAACTACGATACCACTATAGTAAGCGCTCTAGACGCCCTTGCATCCAAAGCAAATTTTAGCTCTAGCAATAGATAAATATAAAATCAGTCGTTTACTATGCACAAGTTACACCTTGCCCTCAGCAAGTGTGGAAACACGTCGGATGGGCCGGACGACATCCCTTATCAGTTTCGTAAACGTCTTAGCAAAAACTCCCAAACGTACCTACTAGCGGCCATAAATGAACTGGACCAAAGCGACACCTTTCCCGCATCCTGGAGGGAGAGCGTAGTCATTCCATTGCCAAAGCTGCAGAAAGATCACTCCATCCCAAAAGGTTATAGACCAATCTGACTTACAAGCTGTGCTAGCAAGTTTGCCGAGCGCATGGTCAACACATGATGGAGGAAATTTCTGCAACACAACGACCTGTTCGACGAATTTCAGTGCGGTTTCCAGCGTCAAAAATCAACTACAGACAGTCTTCTTAGATTAGTGCATGACATCAAAAGTGGTCTACGCATCAAACGCACAACAATAGCTGCCTATTCTGATACCACTGCCGCATTCGACCGAGTACACAAGTCCGCACTGACACACAAACTCCACAAGATAGGCCTTCGCGGACGCATGGCACACTTCATTCTTAACTTCCTCAGAGACTCCCATAAGGTCCGATGCGGCAGTGTCACATCAAACACCACAACTCAGGGGCAGGCCTGGCGCAGGGGAGCGTGCTCTCACCGTGCCTCTTCATCATAATGATCAACGACATACTTGCTGACCACACGGACACCTCACTTCGATACTCACTTTTCGCGGACGACATAGCCATTTGGACATCACAATGTTTCCTTTAAGCTGAAAAAAAAATCATTCAAGCAGGACTAGACCACATTGCAAAGTGGTGCAAAACTTGGGGCCGCACCCTTTCTGCAGAAAAATCGGCCACCGTCACATATAGTCGTCTCCACCCCACACCCAAAACTCCACTTAATACGCGCCGTCTCGGGGGGGGGGGTTAGTAGGTGCCTCCCCCACTAAAATTGATAGTAAAAGAACGGCGCGCGGCAGCGCGCCGAAATGCAAATGCCAATCATGCAAATCACGTGTCAATCACGATATAGGTGACAGGTTGGTTTTAGCTTCATGTTGTTAGGCACTCTCAGTTCAGAAACTCTTGGGAGGTCCACCACACATGCAGTTGGAAAGGCAGCGAAATACCGTGCACGGGCAAGGGTTAAAATTTAATCATATCGAGCGCGTTACATTAGGTAGTGAAAACAAATACATCGGCAGTCCAACAGAGTATCTCATGAATACTGTCTTGCATTGAAACGTTGGAACGTACACCTCATGTGTGTATCACGGCGAACTTGGAAACAGTAGTAGCAGGTCAAGTCTTCTCTCTAGCGTCGATTTAATCGCACATATTCGAGTTGATAATCGGACGGTCACCCAAAAAGAACCCGGCTTGCCAGTGCTATTCGTTGCTGCGATCACTGGCAAATTGGGAAGCCAATTGGGATTTTAGATTCTCACGTTAATACCATTGATATGTTTGTCATACAATAGTGAAAGCACAATTTTGATGGTCCTGACTGTTTGCTATATGCCAAAAGTTATAAAAGTGCTGAGTGTTCATTTTTTGATCATCATAGTTCGTTATCAGTGTAAGTTGCATTTGGGTCCGAGCATTTGCCCTTTCGAAAAATGTCGATGATCAGCAACTTAGTATGCTGTGAATGAGCCTATATTGGTCTGGTTGTGCTATGAATGGGCTGGAATTGGACTGGTTGTGTTATGAATATACTTACATTGGCCTGGTCGTGCTAGGAATGGGCTTGTAGTGGTCTGGTTATGTCATGAATGGGCTTACATTGGTATGACGGTGTTATGAATGGCTTACATTCGTCTAGTTGTGCTATGAATGCTCGAACATTGGTATGGTTGTGTTACATTGGACTAATTGTGCTATGAATGGGCTTCCACCGGTCTGGTTGCTTGAGTGGTCATCGTTGTCATTGACCTTTAAAGCACTTATTGTGCTGAAAGAAGTTACCGTGGTATTGGTTCGAAGCACACTGGCAAACACAAATTATGCTTCAAATGTTCTAACTCTGTTCCAACCCGAGCATAGCTCATCCATAATCCAGCTGAAGATATAGCTTAAGAATAACGCAACGGTGCCTTTAAAGTCAGAGGCGCAAACCTTATTTGAACTCATTTTAAGGACACAAGTTAGCAAATGTGCGCATTACCAGGATATAGGGGGAACAGGCACTACAGATCTTGCAGCTGGGGCGTTTCACGACAGGTCGACCGGCACGGCCACTCGTCTCTCAATATTTTGTGGAAATATGTATGGGTCATCTAATGCTGCGATTTCAGCTGTACAGCTCTACGCTCGATCAGATGACCGGTCACGGCGTTATAGCGTCCGACGTTTCCATGAGATCAAAGCACCTGACTCTATTTAAGGGCTTATATCTCCAAGTATTGTCATTCAATCAGTAGAGTGGCGTACATTATCAGGCTGAGATTGAACTCTGCTCACCTATTATTTACCCCCTTTGAAATTGTTGTTTTCTCGAATTTTGATACCACGCCATAGCGACCTTAACACGCGCACTGGAGGGGGGGGGCGAAATCCGCCCACCCCTCCGGTTTTTCGCAAATAACTGCAGATTTTACCGGTCGATATACGCGATTTTCGGTGTACCTGCTTAAATATGAACGGCGCGTCGTTTAAAGCAAGAAAAATGGAAATCGCCCGAAAATATTTCAAGTTAGGGGCCGCTGAAGTCAAAAAATGTTATAGCGCCAGACCACAAAAATCGGCGCAGATGCGCTCCCAGTATACTGACAAAAGGGAAGTGTTCTAGGCAACACTAGGGAGTTGTTTGATGCATATTGATATGCTGTATAGTTTCAAGGTCATGTTAGGTCACTAAGGTCAAGTCAGGTCAAGTTCATGACAGGTTAATGGAACCAAACTTGATCAACTGGAATGTTGCCATAAATGCACTACTGGTTGTCATTTGTACTGTTTGTCATTGCGTTTCCATACTTTATTCATGTACTTCACTCCCTTGTTCACGAAGCCGATTGCTCTGAGCTGCCCGACGGAGCATTCGGGCGGGCGTCCGGTTCCGGTAACTGGAACAGGTAACTGACCTGATAAAGTGGTGCTATGTAGGTGACCTGAGGTCAAATGTTGGGTCTATCATCTGCATTGCATCATTAGTAATGTCCAAAACATCATTGATGCCCATTTTTGAGCATTTAAACACAATCACAGCGATCCATAACGATGACAAGCCAAGCCACGCAAAACAGGAAAATTTTGCCAATCTGTCCTCATTTGACCTTGAAGATATTGACCTAAGGTCACGAAAATTGCACACAATAGAGTTCACTACCGTGCCCATCCACCCTGCGAATTTCGTTCCTCCAGCTTAACTAGGAGCCGAGATCTTAGGGGGGGCGGAATCCGCCCCCCCCCCCTCCAGTGCGCGTAATTCTCAGAGGCCCTCCAGGGCGCGTGTTAAGTCACGTGATCTGACATTGATACGACGGCGGTGAAAATTTTGTACTTTTGTCGTTCGGAATTGACTTCTGACAGTTGTCTTTTGCATGTGCAATTTTATGGAAATGAGTACTTTCTTTCAGTGTCTGATTGTTCCCTTGCACTATGTTTTTCATGTATTTGGTCGCTAAGCCGTTGTATATCGATTTAACTTTGGACAAGTAAGAAAGCAGCATGTAACAGGGCATCATGCGGCTCGTCAAGTCTCGTTTAATGTGTTTTAGCTGCACCACTATTAGCTTAGAACATATAAATTAGCTTAGAACACTACATTGTTGCAAAAACATCCCAGGTCAAGTTGAGTCAGCGAGGAAGAAAACCATAGAAAGGTTAATGACGTGTGCACACAGATCGGCTGAGCTGTCCATCATCACACACAGATCGGCTGCGCTGTCCATCATCACACACAGATCGGCTGAGCTGTCCATCATCACACACAGATCGGCTGAGCTGTCCAACATCACACACAGATCGGCTGAGCTGTCCATCATCACGCACAGATCGGCTGAGCTGTCCATCATCACGCACAGATCGGCTGAGCTGTCCATCATCACACACAGATCGGCTGAGCTGTCCATCATCACACACAGATCGGCTGAGCTGTCCATCATCACGCACAGATCGGCTGAGCTGTCCATCATCACACCACGCTCGGCATTAGTCAATTGGATGCGATAAGCAAGATATTCAGGAATAAGATAGTATTAGATAGACGGTGTAAGCTAGTTCAAATAGTCCCGATAGCTCGCGATTTAGCACCCAAGGACGAAACGGAGGCCCCCAAGACGTAAAACGGAGGCCCCCAGGACGAAAAGGAGGCCCCCAGGACGAAAAGGAAGCCCCAAGACGGAGAACAGAGATTGGGAGGAGGCCCCCTAGGACGAAAATGGGGCCCAGGACGAAAAGGAGGCCCCCAGGACGAAAAGGAGGCCCCAGGACAAAAAGGAGGCCCCCAGGACGAAAAGGAGGTCCCAGGACGAAAAGGATGCACCCAAGGACGAAAGGGAGGCCCCCAAGACGTAGAACAGAGATTGAGATGAGGTCCCCAGGACGAAAATGAGGCCCCCAGGACGAAAATGAGGCCCCTAAGACGTAGAACAGAGATTGTGAGGTGGCCCCCAGGACGAAAGTCAGGCCCCCATGACGAAAAGGATGCCCCCAGGACGCAAAGGAGGCCCCAATACGTAGAACAGAGATTGGGAGGAGGACCCCAGGACTAAAAGGAGGCCCCCCCAGGACGAAAAGGAGGCCCCCAGAGCGAATAGGATGCACCCAAGGACGAAACGGAGGCCCCCAAGACGTAGAACGGAGGCCCCCAGGACGAAAAGGAGGCCCCAGGACGAAAAGGAAGCCCCAAGACGTAGAACAGAGATTGGGAGGAGGCCCCCCAGGACGAAAATGGGGCCCAGGACGAAAAGGAGGCCCCCAGGACGAAAAGGAGGCCCCCAGGACAAAAAGGAGGCCCCCAGGACGAAAAGGAGGCCCCCAGGACGAAAAGGATGCACCCAAGGACGAAAGGGAGGCCCCCAAGACGTAGAACAGAGATTGAGATGAGGTCCCCAGGACGAAAATGAGGCCCCCAGGACGAAAATGAGGCCCCTAAGACGTAGAACAGAGATTGGGAGGAGGCCCCCAGGACTAAAAGGAGGCCTCAGGACGAAAAGGAGGCCCCCAGAACGAAAAGGATGCACCCAAGGACGAAAAAGAGGCCCCTAAGACGTAGAACAGAGATTGGGAGGTAGCCCCCAGGACGAAAAGGAGGCCCCAGGACGAAAAGGAGGCCCCAGCACGAAAAGGAGGCCCTCAGGACGGAAAGGATGCCACCGAGACGGGCAAGAAGCCACCCAGGTTAGACGAAAATGCTTCCAATGGGTGGCAGGATATTCTTAATTTGGAAAACGAGGCCCCCAAGACGGAAGAGCATGCCCCTGCAATATAAAATTAAGACATGATAGGGAAGATTTCTCCGGACGCAATACGGGCCCCAAGACGGGTAAGAAGGTCTCCGCAGGAATGAGAGAAGGCCACCGAGACCAGCCAGATGAGGCCCATATTTTCGAAGAGGAGGACCCTAGAAGAGACGATCTAGGACTAGGACGCGAAAGCACCCTGCTAAGAGGATAATGAGGCTCCAAACACAGATAAGGAGGTCCCTATGACGTAAGAGGAGGCCCCTAATTTGAAAAAGGAGTCACCTAGGAGAGGGTAGGTGTCCCCAGAAATCAAGAGAGTGTCAAAAATGGCACGGAGGAAACCAGGATTGCAAAGGAGGCCCCAGCACCGGAAAGGAGGCCCCATAATATGAGAGAAGGCCGTAAGACGGAAAAGGAACCCAGTGGATATGAGATGAGGTTTCGGAGACGCAAAAGCAGGCCCCAAGCAGGTGAGGTTCCACCGAGATAGAAAAGGATGATCCAGAGACGTGGCAGGAGGCACCTAATTCGGAAGAGAACGACACAAGATTGGAAATGAGACCCCATGATGAACGAGGAGGCCCCTAAAGTAGGAGAACAAGGCCATTGGATAAGAGAGATGGCTCCCAGGCGGAAAAGAAGGCTCGAAGACGGCTAAGAAGGTCCCCTGGAAGTAACGAGGCCACTAAGATAGGAAAGGTTGCCAGTAATTTGGGCAGAGGAGGCGCCTGGGAGTGACGAGGAGTCCACCAGGAGATAATAGACCACCCCTAAGATGGGTAAAGATCGAAACCACACGCAGAGCAGGAGGTCCCCAAGACGTGAGAGAAGGCCCCTAATTTGAAAAAGAAGGCCTCTAGAAGAGAAATGAGGCACCTGCCGGACTCCGAGGAGGAGTCCCTCAAGAAGGAGTAGGTGTCCAGGACCAAATGAGGCCCCGAAGACCGGAAAGAGTTCCCAGGAAATGAGAGGAGGCCCTTAAGATGGGAGTGGTAGCAGGTATGGAAGGAGGTGAGGTTTCCAAAATTGAAGATCCCTCAAGACGGGTAAGGCTTTGCCAGGATAAAGGAGGAGGCCCACGAGGCGTGGCAGGAGGCCCCGAATTTGGCAGAGAATGCCCCTCGAAGATGAGAGGAAACCCCATGCCATGTTAAAAGGGTCCCAGAATGCAAGAGGAGGGGCCCCAGAATGCAAGAGGGGGCCCTCCAAGACGGGAGAGGAGGACCATTGAATATTGAGTAGGGTAGGACACACAAGGAGACGTCGAAAACCGGTAAAAAGGCTCTAGGAAATGAGACGAGATCCTTAAGACGCGACAGGAGGCCTATGATTTGCAAGAAGAAACCCCTAAGAAATAGTAAGAGTCGTGTCTGGCTACTTCAAAATCACGATATGGGCCCCAAAAGATCCGGCCGGGGCACCCACCCGCAAATTACGCTGAGCATGGGGTACCAAAAATTCACGCCCGGCCCACGAAAATCATGCCAGGAGCACGACAGGTCGTACCGTGCCCCAACAGTCTCATTGGGACCAAAACAAATGACACCGGAGCAACGAAAAACAATCCGGACATGGATAATCACTGTGGGGGCCCCACAATGACGCCAAAATCCCCCAAAACGCATTGGACCCCCAACAAGTGTCGAGGCCGCTATAGCTCGCGCTAGGGATCCAAGAAAATGACGTCGGGGCCCAAAAGATCACATTGGACTCAAAAAAGTCGCGTCGCAGCCCTTGAAAATCCCACTGGAGGCCCAGAAGGTCGCGCCGGAGCCCCAAAAGGTGCAGCTGCCCCAAAACTCAATCTTTAACCGGAATGCCACTCTGGGAAAAAAAAAACTCCTTCAGTGGCCGCAGTGTATATCAAAGGGCCCTCCTGGGGAGGGAAAATTTCCAAAAAACCTGGGGGGGGAAACTGGGGCGCCCCCGGACCACCAAAATTCGCGTATGGGTCTCCAAATAAATACGGCGAGCCCCGGAAAACTCGCTCCGAGGCCCGAAAAATTGGAACAGGAACCGCCAGAATGGCATTGGGGCCACAGCTAGATACAACTCGTCCCACAATCTCGAATCGGGCCCCCGAAATATTGCGCTCGGGACCCACAATTCCTATCGGTAGTCCCAGCGAGGCTCTCAAAAATTGGCGTCTAGGGCCACATGTAAGCACGGTGTGACCACAAACACGGGATCGGTATACAAAAAAAATCAAGCTGGAGCCCTCCAAAATAAGGAGGGATTCCAACAACGAAATGCCCAGGTAAAAAAAATGGCTCTGGAGTACCGAACTTATTATCAGATGCCTTCACAAATTGCGTACGGCACCGAAAAACAAACCGGATCTCGAACAATCGAGGTGGGATACAAAAACATGGCGCCAAGTACTCGAGAACTCAGGACGGGATTCGGACTTTAAAAAAATCAGAAAAGATTCACAAAAATCGTATTGAGCCACGAAAACTGGGGTTGGGTCTCCGGAACCACGTGTCTGGGCGCGATAAGCCGCTCTGGGACCTAGAAACATCGTACCGAAGCCCCAAAATTGTACTGGGGCCCCACAAGTGTGCGTCAGAAGCCCAAAATAAACACATCGGGACCCTAATAGCACAACGGGGGCCGAAAATACAACTGGCCCTCCAAAGCGCACAGAGTCTCACAAAAAGCGACAGGGTCTTAACACATGCGTTGCAGCCATAAATATACATAACGGGAGGTCTAAAAAATACACCCGAAGCTCTCAAGGCACACAGGGGTCATGATAACGCACAAGAGCCTGAAAAGGTGGCTGGGGCCGCAAATGGCAACATGGTTCCAAAACAAACAAAAAGACCGGGCGCTAAATAAACACATCGGGATCTTCGAAAACGCCCTGACACGTCAAAAAAATATTATGTGTACAGAAATGCAACAAACCCTAAAACGAGCAGGGGTTCGAAAATGTTTAGGCCACTAACAAAAATGGATTGGAGCCATAATACACAATCATAGACAAAGAAAGACGCAACGGGTCCAAAAAAGAACGCTGAGGCAGGGCCTCGGTTCGGTAGCCAATCTGGGAGGATAGCAGCAAAGATATGAAGTGCAACAAAGCTCAGCGGAAACCGCATTTCATAACTACCAGAAAATGTGGGAAGTAGGAAACTAATGATCGAATTTAATCAATCGACTTTTCGCAGCCAACGCCCATACGGAGCATTCCATCACGTCAAACATGGCGCAAGTCTATCATGTGGCAGCAATTAGCAAAACGCAGAAGGCCTCGCAGAAACCTAGCCTAGCATCGCACGAAGTGTGGCGAATGCACCGAATGCAAAAGATGGGTGTGCACGTGCACTGACGTTGCCGTCGTGGCGACCGGGTGCTATGAACTGGAATGCCTGAAATTGTGAAATTTTGTATTTTAAAGTGGTGGGTAATACATTTTAAATTGAAGTTATGGGCCTAATATATCTTCGAAACTCTGCTCGTTTTAGGGCTTTGTTGCTTTTTTGTGCACCGATTATTTTTGTTACGTGTCAGGGCGTCTTCGAAGATCCCGATGTGTTTATTTAGCTCCCGGTCGTTTTGTACGTTTTGGTACCATGTTGCCTTTTGTGGCCCCAGCCTCTTTTTCAGGCCCTTGTGCGTTCTCATGGCCCCTGTGCGCCTTGCGAGATTGCAGTGTATTTTTTATAGCTCCCGGTACGTTTATTTAGGGCCCTATCGCTTTTTGGGACACTCTGTGCGCTTTGGAGGGTTAGTTGTATTTTCTGGCACCGTTGTACTCTTGGTGTCCCGCTGTGTATATTTGGGGCTTCTGACGCACATTTGTGGGGCCCCAGTACGATTTTGGTGCTTCGGTGCGATTTTTCTGGGTCCCAGCGTGACTTATCGCGCCCAGGCGCGTGGTTCCGGAGACCCAACGCCAGCTTTCTGGGCTCAATACGATTTTTGTGGATCTTTTCTGGTTGTTTTAAAAGTCCGAATCCCGGCCTGATTTTTCGAGCCTCTGGCGCCATGTTTTTGTATCCCACCTCGATTTTTCGAGATCCGATATGCTTTTCGGTGCCATACGCAATTTTTGAAGGCATCTGGAAAAAAAATGTTCGGTGCTCCAGAGCCATTTTCCTGACCCAGACATTTATTTGCTGAAATCCCTCCTTTTTTGGAGGGCTCCAACTTGATTTTTTGGGATACCGATCCGGTTCTGTGGTATAGGTGTAGTTTCAGCAGTCTGAGGTAACTTATCAAGGGATACCAAAAGAAAACCTTACAACTGGGTGGTGGAGTTAGGGTTGAAATCCGACCAATCAGAAACCACAGTGGTAGATTAGGCCCCTCCACAGGACAATTTAGTTGATAACTAATTATATTTTTTCGAAATGTCCCCTCTGACAAAATAGCGGTCGAAATCCAAGGACTTTTTAATGGGCGTAGGTACACCCCCCCCCCCCCCCCCCTGCAAATCCGTTTGCCCCTCCTGCTTGACGCAATTATAGGTACTCAACTGGTCCCTCAATAATTTTCCGAAACATACGCCCATGGGGCAAAGCCAACATCAAGGGGACAAATTACTCCTCACAAGCATACAATACAACATCCATGCCCCATATAAAATGGGATGAATGATGTTTTTAAATCCATTTTCTTCCAACAAACATCCTTTCTGTTATTACAGCCTGCATGATTAGAGCTTCCCAGCTTCCATACCTTCTCAACGTCATTTACAAAACGGTACAGCACAGCGAAAACGATGGGCGTGACGGCGTGGAATTTGAAGGTTTGGATTATGTATGCAATGACATTGGTGCATTGTTGCATTGTCATTTATGCATTGCTGTTCAATGCTTGTTCTTGCCGTGAATTTATTCGCAGAGGATATATTTTATATCGTGTAACAGTTGCCTTGCAACCAGCACCAAGTGTTATAAAAATAAACAAGTTCCTAAGATGGCGCTCAGAAAACCAATGCAATCCACTTCTCGTTGTCACCTTTGCGAAATTGTCGTCCTAGGACTGAGAAATGATCGTTCAAGCTTTGCTTATGACATCAAGCTGGTGGGAATAAATAACAGTAGTGATGAATCTAGCTATATTAAGTTAGACTTAGAGGACTTAAAAGTGGGTTGATCAATGGCAGATATCTGTCAGATATGCTTAGCACCAGCCCCGCCAGCTCGCTGCAATCTAGAGGCCAGCGGGATGATTCGTGAAAGCATTGAGACGTTGGTTTGTTTTGACACTGATGTATTTATCCAAATATTACTTATTTATACCCTGGTATGGACCAATTTGAAGCGAAAATGATTAGTGCTATTGCGTTTTGAGTAAATGATGCACCATGCCAAGAACGAACAAAACACCAATATGAAATCATGTTCCCCATTCTCGAACCACAGTAAGAGCCTAAAAACAATATGAGACCATAACACAATGGAGGCCCCCTTTCGACCTTGCCACCCCTGGAAGAATTTTGTGGCGACGCCACTGGCTATACCCTAATCAGCTATCCCAAGCGGCGGCACTCTGGTGTGCGACGCTGCCTTCTTGTGATCGTGAAGGCCCGTTAGACGGCGGTGCATGAAGCCATTTTCACCTCCACCGCCTGCACTGACGGGGGTTAAGGCAACCACTGTGACGTGACCTAATCCAAATCTGATGTATTCTCTTAAATTTCGGGAAATTTTCTGGTCATTTTGCCCATCGCAAACGGTTGGCCACTCCCAACCGGAATGTTTTGATCCTTCTCTGACTGCTAAATTGCAGCCTTATCGGTCAGGTTAAACTGTTTGCGAGTCTTCAGATAGGTGCAGATTTTGTCAAAATGATGTGAAAAACCGCTTCACACCAGGCCCCTGGACACAACGAAGAGCTGACGACTGGGATTGTTAGCGTGTGAAGGATATCGGGCCGAACGTACTCAATGTGAACCTTGCTTGGCGTGGGTTTCTAGCGTGCTCGATATACCAGGTAGGATGAAATGCCCAGTATGGAGTGATACGTACTATGCATGCACATATTGCCGAAGCTCACTGATCAATATGCGGTGCCAGTTTTGGCCTAACTGCTGGTTTCACAGTTTATGCTATTATTCATTTTCGTCGGGCGACACCTGTCGCCCTTTTACAGTCATGAAGTCATAGTGTTTATACATAATATGAGCCACAAGAGCCCATCCAGTTAAGTCTGTAAATGGAATATGCCATCAGCCCGGTAAAAAGACCTACCCCAACCATCACCACATCCTAAAGAAACCATCCACCAAAATCCCACACACCTATCAATTCCTATCTACCCTAGCTGTCCAGCCCTATTCCCTTGATCCTTATTAACACATGTGGATTGAATGTCGTACCAATAATTTTCAAACTGCATCCATGCCTGCTTAAAACGCGCCCTGGAGGGCCTCTGAAAATTACGCGCACTGGAGGGGGGGGCGGATTCCGCCCCCCCCCCCCTCCTAAGATCTCGGCTCCGAGTAAAGCTGGAGGAACGAAATACGAAATTCGCAGGGTGGGTGGATACAGTAGTGAACTCTATTGTGTGCAAATTTAATGATCTTAGGTCAATATCTTCGAGGTCAAATGAGGTTAAATTGGAAAACAAATTCTGGTTTTGCGTGGCTTGGCTTGTCATCGTTATGGATCGCTGTGATTGTGTTTAAATGCTCCAAAATGGGCATCAATGATGTTTTGGACATTACTAATGATGCAGTGCAGATGCTAGACCCAACATTTGACCTCAGGTTACCTATATAGTACCACTTTATCAGGTCAGTTACCTGTTCCAGTTACCGGAACCGGGCCGCCCGCCCGACTGCTCCGTCGGGCAGCTCGGAGCAATCGGCTTCGTGAAGAAAGGAGTGAAGTACATGAATAAAGTATGGAAACGCAATGACAAACAGCACAAATGACAAACAGTAGTGCATTTATGACAACATTCCAGTTGATCAAGTTTGGTTCCATTGACCTGTCATTAACTTGACCTGACTTGACCTCGGTGACCTAACATGACCATGAAACTATATAGCATATCAATATACATCAAACAAGTCGCTAGTGTTGCCAAGAACACTTCCCTTTTGCGAGTATACGTGAAGCGCATCAGCGCCGATTTTTGTGGTCTGGCGCTATACATTTTTTTACTTTAACGGCCCCTAACTCGAAAACGTTTCGGCCGATTTCCATTGTTCTTGCTTTACAGTGAAAAAAAAACCATTTTGCATGGAAAATCACAGTTAATGAAAGTTTTAGGTTTTCATCCTTGGTGATGACATTCATCTTTTCATAAACATATTACAAACACAGATGGTCATTGTTGTGATGAAAATAAAGTGCATGTTTGCAATGTTTTCATCCTTGTCTTTTGTTTTTCCAGCAGGTATCAATAGTCTCACTCTCAGGTGAATATAGAATGAGCTTTGAGACAAATGCATATCATCACAAAACCTAAGGGACCTGTAGTGAAGATGTTCCTGGCAGGCTGAAAATTATTGTACAATGAACTAGATGTGTCTATCTTCATGAAGCTAGGCATGAAGTTCACAGTGTATCCTCACAATCAGAGGATTATATAGCATGATGAACATGAGTGCAGCAATCTATGAATATGCATGAATCCATGAAATACACACTCATACCATGCGTCTTTAAAAAAAAACATGTGAAGCTGTAGCATAACCAGAAATTCGGCCGAGCTGACACACTTAAGGGCTGAATCATGACATTGGCCAAACCCAAGTAATTGTCAGCTAATGCAGGGGGGATTCGGAGCAAGCGGGTGGGGGCATCACCAGCCTAGATAGCCTGATTTGAACTAAAATTATCCTTTATTCATGCTCTTCAGAAAAACAGGGAACATTTTATGTGAAGAAAAAGTATTGTTTTAAACTAGAGCTTGCACCTAAACCATACAAATCAGTTATTTTTCGTCAGCGATTTATTAAATCTTACACAACCCAAGCTGACTGACAACGGGCTGGCTGGATCCACCCATGAGCTGAACCCTAACAGCGTTAAATCTCATGACTGAGTAGTATCTGAGCATTGATTACAGACAAAGAATGCAGGTATACAAATCTACATTAATAAATACAGAAATTCCCAAACCTCGATCCTATTCGGCGACTTACGAGGGCTCAGCTTTGTTTTTCGAAGTCTTGTGTGCGTCACAATTGTAGGCATGTATTTTGAAGAAAAATAGAATGATAAAATGTTCCGATATTAAGATATGATTCTCTTCAGATCTAAACAGAGAAATAAAGTTAGAATTGTTTCTTCATTTATCTTCACCTTACACTAATAAATTTCACAAATACTGCAAATATTAGCAAACATTGTTTATCAAGAACATGGGATGAAAAATTTCATCCTTAGGCTGGCACATTCCAGGAGGATGAAAACACATGAAAATACAGGTAAATTTGTGGATGAATACTGCCGAGCATGATGGATAAATCAAAGATCAAAGCAAATATTTGAACGTCTCATCATTTTCTACACATTATAAAAGGACAATAACGCTCTGCCGCGCGCGGTACAAGGAATTATTCATATGTTCATCTGTGGGCTTTTTCGGCCAGTCTGAAGGATGAAAAATCCAGGTAAACGCGGGGCTTGATTTACGGAAGTGCTACGAATAAATCGCACAACAACTGGGATTTTCCAACTCTCCGTTCATTTTAGTGCGTGAAAATTAGCACAAAAACACTTCCGAAGGTCTTCCTTACGTGCCATATTTTTTACAACGCAAGAGCTCCTGACGTGTGGATGCTTGGAAAGTATGCTGCAAATGGAGACCAGTTCCTTGGTGATATGACAAGGGAATACTATAAGTGGACAAAAATCTAATTATTTCAAGTTCATTTTCTGATTTGAGCACACAAAATACTCGACATATGCACATTTAAGTGAAAATTATGGTGTTTTTCAATCGCCATTTGTCGATAGCTCACTGGCTTTTTCCTTCGTCACAGGTAACAACCTGAATGCCATAATTCTCCCTTGTAGTGGAAATATTTGATCCTAGTTTTTTTCATGGCATTCTTTATATTGTCCCAAGTCCTTTCCAGTATAATAGCCTCCCAGCCGTGCAGGTTAAATATAAAAAAATAAATTGCCAAGTGTGCATTGTGTCCTGGCTGTGGCACTATAATTTGTCACGAAAGCGCAAAACATCGCTGCGATGAATTTTGTTTACATTCCATTGTTTTCATAGCCTTGCATTTGGCATATACGTGCATACAGTGCAGCGTAAGTTCTATGTGTACTGCCTTGAGCGTTGTTAACCTTAAACCACCTCATCCTACATTGCACAGGTGTGTGGTACAATGTAGATGATGAATATCTCAATCTAGATTGGTGATATATTAGTGGCATTTCTGCGTGTGCTGTTCGAAGGAAAGCATATGATCGAGGTAGGACGAGTGGATTCTAAGGTTGTTCTGCTTTGTTGGGAGGGGGAAGATTCAGAGCTGAATGAGGCTGGAATAGATATTGTAGGGGAGAGACAGTATTGGATCTAAGGAGGCCGAATGGGCCGCCCCCATGCCCAAAGGGGAACGCCACCTCATCTGCTAGAATGCTACCCCTCTAGCCTCCTTTCCATCCCCTACTGTTGAAGTGCCATCCATCCGGGAGGTCGGAGTGCACCCCCCTCCCCATCCCCCTCTGGTCCCTGCTTCCTAGGAAGGCAAGTTAGTGCCACCCCAGCACATCTTTAGCTTCCACCAGCCCCACAGCTTAAATTCCTGTATCCGACCCTATTTGAAACTGAATTATGTGATGCTGAATATTCCTACAGGGGAGGAGCCTTAAAATGTTGCAAGGTGTGGACAGGGCAGGAATTATGGATCCAGCACCCAATTATATTGGCATAAGGACAAGTTTAAAAGAAACTATGAATTTACAAAAGAATTAGCTAAAAGAAGTAGCTAAAGAAGCATGAAAGATAATGAAACTATGAGCCACAGGGGCCAATGGTATAGGAACAGGGCAGTTTCCCCCCTCCAGCTTTGAAGCTGGTGGGCATTACCTGCCATCTTTTCATGGTCTGAGCACCCAGATCTCTCTCTCCCCCCCCAGTAGAAAACATTTCAGTGTCATAGCACATCCTGCCGCCTCATCCCCCCCCACATAAAAATGTTCCTTATGGCCCTGACAGGGGCCATCTTGGTTACACTTTGTGGACACTAAGAACCAGTTGTCCACAACATTTGTCGATTAGTTATCCATGAAATAATGAAAGGAAATTCTTTTCTCCTTTTAATACCAGTCTATGCATTTTTATAGACTGCTATGCATACTGACAATGCCAATTGTGCGTGATAGCTGGTTCCAATGTTAACTACCCTGCTGGTAAAGAAAGACTATCTTGTCTTTATCCTGATATGGTTAACTTTGATTTTGAATTGATGGTCTCTAATAACTAATTGTATAATTTGTATTATCCTAGAGATGGATCTGTTGCTGACCATGAATAAATTTAAATACCTTTATGAGACCTTCTCCCCTTATTTTTCTGTATCTAAGTGTACACACATTCATATCTTTTTAAATCTTGTCTCATATGGTAGGTTGCTCAAATTACTAATCCTCGTTTGCACTCTCTCTAAATATTACCAACTTTTTCCATAGCTATAGGGGATCAAGCTCCATTATTTAAAATGTGCCCTGAAATTTTGTTATTGCTTCTTTTGTATGTTGTCCATAATTTGTGGACACAATATGATGTACACAATTTTGTGTTCACAATAACACCTAAGTCCTTCTGTTGAGGCACAGCTAGTACTTGGCTACCCATCAAGTATGGATTCCTGATATGATGTCTACCTACATGCATTATTCGACACTTATCAAAGCTAAATTTAATTTGGCACTTTTTATACCTTTTCAATACTATTTACGAATATTGTGACCAATAGTGGTTCCAGTACTGACCATTGCAGTACTTCACTAAGAGCATCTTATCATGAAATCTTCATGCCACCTAGCACCGGGGACGAGTGGTCTAGGGGTAAGATGCTCGTCTCACAATCGAAAGATTGTGGGTTCGAATCTCACCTGTCGCTACTCTTCGCCCGCGACCAATCGGCGTGAGAGATTGGCGACGCTATATGACTCGACGGTCGCCGTGTCGTAAAACCAATAACCACAACCACCACCCCTAGCACCACTCTCTACTGTCCATCTGAAAGCCATAGCTCAAACTGATTTTCATATCAGGATTAAATCAATATGATGTCTTATCACACTTGTCTGTAGCAAAATCCAAAAAGTTCAAGATATTTGTCAGCGAGATCAACCTTTTCTAAACACATGCTGGGTGTCTCGAATCAATATGTTCCCTTCCAGAAAACAACCATTATATCCGTAATAATTGGTTTAAGCAGCGTATATCCTAAGGATGTTGGTCCTGCATTTACATAACTTCATTCAAAATGGTGTGGTCCCCGCATTGTCCCGACTAGACGCTGCCTCAATCACGCCGTGATCTAGTAGAGATCGCGGCGCCTTGCCCGCGATATTAACTGCAAAACAATTGTCGCACCTCTACCACTGACCCACACTAATCTGTATCCGTTCTTTGACAGTAACGTCGCTGCTGCCTCAATCCTATGTGCCGGGATCCTGCTATCCTGGTTTGGTCTGGCCGCATCGTCCGTCCATCACCTACATCAGACCTTCCTGCCATCCTTCTGAGGTTGGTTTTTTCACCTACATCCTGTCCTGTGTTCTTACGTCGTTGACTTGCTGCTTGGATCCGTGGGTATCAGGCATGGTGAAAATTAAATCTGATGTAGCTGTCGTATGCTATATATGTCTTAGAAATATCAGAAAAGTAATGCTAAGCGACATGCGCAAACCGTGCACAGGGTGGGGGAAAAAACTTCAGGACTTTAGCAAGGCATGTGAGAGAGAGACAATGCGACGGAAGAGGCGGGATCGAGATGTTCGTCCAGACCCGATCGGATGTAGCACTGCTGTGGGGACGTCTGGAGACGATGCCACGCCAACTGCACCAGCAGCAACCACTGACTCTGCCTCCCTCGACTCTGACAGTGATGTAGACGATCCCAGCCCAGCTGCTGTCGAGCCGGAAATGAATGACGAGCCCAACAGTGACCCCATGGACGAGACGAGACCGACAAGGACAGCGGTCATGGACACAGACGATGCGATTATAGCGATTATATTACTCAGACTTGAACGGTTATGGTTGTTGATGCAATAAAACTCATATTTTATGTTCCGAGTGTGTACTACATCATTGGCGTTGAAAGAACGTAGAACGATGGACAAAGACAAGAGAAGCTGTTGCTTCAGTTCAACGAATCCAAGTTGCGTTGGGGATGTGCAAAATAATGATCTCCGTGAGATAGTACGATTTTGGTTTCGCTGTTGACTGGTATTCGTAGAAACTATCCACATTTCCAGTCACACTCGCGATCATATCGATTCGAAGTTCAGCCATGCACAATTAAAAGTTGTTATTGGCTTGGTTAGTGCTTCCGTTGATGGCGTCGGTGCTGACTGTTCAGATGCCTCATTTCACTTTTATATTAAATGTTGATGGTGTGCTGTATTATTTATTTACAAAGCCCAGCTGTTTGATCGAGTTGCGGCATGGCCTTCACCAGAGATGATGCTCCCTTGAGACTAAATGACTAAGGACATCCACACATCACAAAAAGCAAAACAAAAGCAGTGTCAGTATTAGTAACATTGCCGTAGTTACGCTCCAGTTACAGCCGAAAAGCAGACGTAGAAATATGCAGGCAGATGATTCGAAAGTGCTGTCAGACACCGACACTGAACTGGTGATACGGTCGTTCTGCGTGCACTGGTTCAGCATTTGAGGACGTGACAGGTCACAGGTATGATGACAGTTATCTGGATTGCATAGGTCAGCACCGCCACCCAGGGATGTAGGCTTCGTGATCAGGTCTGCATGATGAGGACTGGTCAGCGAGGCAGTGGCCGAGGTGGATGGTACCTGTAACACAATACCAACCAATCAAATACACCCACATGCAGCTCATAGCATTTGGGTGAGGCCATCATGCACATTGTACATGCAGGTTTAAGTGGCAGGTGCTAGATGTGCGATATTTGTCTTCTCCAAGGGACGGAACAGTCAATTACTTCGCATTTACCTTTGTACCTTTGCACGCATCACGGTCTGCCATCATACACATTGAGGAAAACCACAGCCATCAAGCACCCGGCACGCACAGCTGAAACAAACACGTCCAAGTATAACATGCAATGTAGGTCTTTGATAGGGCGGTGCACAGGTGTCCTTCCGCCATGTGTGGCAGATTAATGTGAAGAAGTACCGAAGAATGGAATTGCCTGTTTCATTTCAAGCACCGCGCTACATTCATGGACTCAATAAATAAAGGAAGAAGCAAAATGAGAAGCATGTGAAGGTACTGACCCCAAAAATGTGGTTCAGGAAGAGTGGACGCAACATACAATTTGTCCAAATTTGTATGATTATGTTTGCCACTCTGGCCATGTGTTTAATTTACTAGTATGATGGCGCAATCTGGGTTTTCATCATGATGCATCTATTCAGCGTTTTTCATCTTTCACTATCTCAGAGTGATTTTGTTTTTCATCCGCACAGGTATTGAAAAAGTAATTTTAAGACACTGTTGCTTTAAGCGACGCGCCGTTCATTTCTAAGCAGGTACGCGGAAAATCGCGTATATCGACCGGTACAATCTGCAGTTATTTGCGAAAAACCGGAGGGGTGGGCGGATTTCGCCCCCCCCCTCCAGTGCGCGTGTTAAAGGGGTTTATGCCGTGCACACTTACTTATCATAAATATCGCCCCATCCATCACTAATTAGAACTCAAAAACAAGATTTTCCTGTCTAAAAAATTGTCCACCCTACTTATAAATACATTCAATGAGGAACTCCCCACAACATCAGCAGACAACCTCTTCCACTGATCAACAACCCTTTGACTGAAGACCTGTTGTCGTCTAACTGTCCTACACCTCAACTTGTCTAACATGAATTGATGACCCCTATGTGCTACTCTAAACCGAAGAGCATCATTCAAATTGACCTGATCTAGCCCTTTAACAATTTTCTACATTTCAATCATGTCCCCCCTTACGCTCCTATGCTTGAGTGAGTACATATCTAATGCCACAAGCCTTTCTCCATATTCTAAGTTACCTATTCCACTGATGAGTCCAGTGGCTTTGCACTGCACTCTTTCTAACATGTTATATCTTTTTCTAGGTAGGGCGCCATGCTTGTACAGAATATTCCAAGTGAGGTCGCACATATGCTAAGTACAGTTATTTCATGACTTCCTTGCTCTTATATCTCACACTTCTATTAATGAGTCCCAACATTCTGAGTGCCCTGTTCCTAGCTGAGATACATTGTTTTTCTGCTTTAAGGTCTTTTGAAACCAACACACCCAAGTCTCTTCCTCTTAAATAACATCCAGTTCCCTCCCTCCCATTGTATACCTGAAAGTCTCACCTCCAGAACCCAGATGCATATGTAAGGAGGCTGTGGCGCGCCTGCCTCCGCCCGTGCCCGGCGGTGCGCGGCGTGATGACCGGGCTCACGCACGAGGAGCAGCAGCGGCGTGGGCGGGGCCGGCGGTGCGCGGCGTGATGACCGGGCTCACGCACGGGGAGCAGCAGCGGCGTGGGCGGGGCCAGCGGTGCGCGCGTGATGACCGGGCTCACGCACGAGGAGCGCAGCGGCGTGGGCGGGGCCGGCGGTGTGCGGCGTGATGACCGGGCTCACGCACGGGGAGCGCAGCGGCGTGGGCGGGGCCAGCGGTGCGCGGCGTGATGACCGGGCTCACGCACGGGGAGCAGCAGCGGCGTGGGCGGGGCCGGCGGTGTGCGGCGTGATGACCGGGCTCACGCACGGGGAGCAGCAGCGGCGTGGGCGGGGCCAGCGGTGCGCGGCGTGATGACCGGGCTCACGCACGAGGAGCAGCAGCGGCGTGGGTGGGGCCGGCGGTGCGCGGCGTGATGACCGGGCTCACACACGGGGAGCAGCAGCGGCGTGGGCGGGGCCGGCGGTGCGGCGGCGTGATGACCGGGCTCACACACGGGGAGCAGCAGCGGCGTGGGCGGGGCCGGCGGTGCGCTGCGTGATGACCGGGCTCACACACGAGGGCAGCAGCGGCGTGGGCGGGGCCGGCGGTGCGCTGCGTGATGACCGGGCTCACACCGGGGAGCAGCAGCGGCGTGGGCGGGGCCGGCGGTGCGGCGGCGTGATGACCGGGCTCACACACGGGGAGCAGCAGCGGCGTGGGCGGGGCCGGCGGTGCGGTGGGCGCCGTGTGTTGTGCGCGCGTGCTGCTGATGGGTGTGCCTCTGCGGCGGCGCGCCCAGGGCCATCCGGTGGTGGCCTCGGGTCGCCTTGGCGGAGGAGCCGGGGTCGGGTCCGGGACGTGATCGCGAGAGGTAATGGGTGCGGCGCGCTATCCGGCAGTGACCGGGCCGAATACCGATGGAGATTGTGCCTCAAATACAGGAACTGAAGCCAGGAGACTTGGGTTCGCAAGCGAGCAGTGAAACGTAGCCTACACTACGGAGCCTACACTACGGAGCGTACCCTCGGAGCCAACACATAACCCTACACTTATCATAGTTGAAAGACATCTGCCATTGACCAGCCCACTTTTTAGGTCCTCCAAGTCTAATGGACTATTGATAGATTGATCACCACTGTTAACCACTCCTACCAGCTTGATGTCATCAGCAAATTTGAACACTATTCCTCAGTCCTACCTCAATGTTATTCACAAAGATGATAAAGATAAGGACCCTAGAACAGAGCCCTGTAGTACTACACTCAGAACATCCTTCCAATCAGATTGTCATCACTTTAACACTACCCTTTGCTTCCTTCCCCTCAACCATGCTTCAATCCAACCTATAACTTTTCCACCAATCCCATGTTGCTGTAGTTTATGAATTAGCCTTACATGTGGAACCTTATCAAAAGCTTTGTTAAAGTCCAAGTACACAACATCCATCCTGCTTTGATTGTCTACTTCTTTAGTAACATTCTCCATGAACTTCAATAGGTCAGTTAAACAAGACCTTCGAGATCGAAATCCATGTTGAGTATCCCTTAAAGGGTTGTGTCTATCAAGATAAATCCGAACATTCTGTTTAACCAGATTTTCTACTACCTTGCAAACTATTGAGGTCAAGCTTGCTTTTCCAAGCTTGGTTTCTAGTGGGGCGACACCCGTCACCCCACGTGGTTTTCGTCTTTGTGGTACTTTTGTTCTCTGTGTTTCTGTGTGTTCTTCGCGTTTAATTATATTTCGGAAGGTAGACTTTTCCCCACGATGACAGAAAGTACAAACGTTCTCGACCCCAGCTCGCCACCTGACCCCAAATCGGAAAATCCACCTTTAGCTACACCTGACGACCATCGCGCGACACAGGACTTTGGCCAAGATGCTCCCTCACTTGATTCAACCATTGATGACCATTGATGACTACTCCTTCGGATGACGCCATGGAAGCCCTTTGTGCTTCACCGACCTCTGTTCGTCCCAAGACCACGACCACGTTTGACAGGCCAGACCAAACCATTGCTCTCCACACCGCTGGTTCATGCTCGAATCAGACCACGCCCTCCCAACCTGAACCAATCCAATCCATCGAACCCCACCTCAACAGTGCTGGGCTCTTATGCAGTCGTCAAGCCTATCGAGGAAACCGTTTCCTTCCGTCCTATCAACGTTTTATAGCCGACTAAACAACTCCTCACTATCTGCTCCTAAGTCAATCCTGACATCAAATCCTAAGTCAATCCTGACCACTGCCAACGGAACACTCGTCATCAAAACTCAAACCCGAGTCCAGACTAAAACCCTTCTCCGCACTGACACATTATGTGGTAAATCCGTCACAATCACTCTCCATTCCGATCGCAACGCCACCAAGGCCACCATCTTCGCTCCGGAGCTCAGCTTCGTGTATGAGAAGGATATTCAGGCCGAAAGGAGTGACACGTCTGCCGCATCATATCCTATAAAGGCGGCCAGAAACGTGATACGAGTATCCTAGTCTTTCGTTAGCCTTCATGAGAGGACATAATACTGGAGGCGCCGCTCTGTTGGTGGGCTTCTCACGGAACACCACCAGAGTGGGCTTGCTATGATTAATGCCATATTCGGGTTTCTACAGGAGGTGCAAGTTATTTCCAATGGACAAATTTGAGCAAGATTTAAACAAACTCTCTAAGGTCGTAGTTCGTTTTATTATCAAATCATTTCACCCTGTCACGTTGTCATCAAAGCGAAATTAGAGCAATTGGCCACTCATCTTCTTGCAATAGAAATGCGTCGTGCAGATTATACAAATATATTTGTGCAATCGAAATTCGTGCAATAGAAATGCGTATTGTGCTCACAACTTCCAATGTTCCTAACTAAACAAAATCGACGATGCTGCATTTTGCTATCATATTGAATTACTTCCATAGCGTTTCAACACCGTCGTTTTTGCATTTCAATCCAGGATTTGTGTCCCATTAACACTTCGCATTTCTTTAAAATCCCTGCAGTTAAAAATCCTTCCTAATCGCTAAAATCCATAACGTTCCACCCATGCTTAACACCAAGCAACATCGCCTCCGTCATGCCAAAATTATGTAGGGAAAATTCACCTTTATAGATGTATTATTTCCATTCATTGCCAATGGGCGCAACGTTCTTAACACGCGCCCTGGAGGGCCTCTGAAAATTCGCGCATTGGAGGGGGTGGGGATGGGGGCGGATTCCGCCCCCCTAAGATCTCGGCTCCTATTAAAGATGGAGTAACGAAATTCGCAGGGTGGATGGGTACGGTAGTGAACTCTATTTTGTGCAAACTTCATGACCTTAGGTAAATATTTTCAAGGTCAAATGAGGTCACATATGTCAAAATGTTCCTGTTTTGCGTGGCTTGGCTTGTCATTGTTATGGATCGCTGGGAATGTGTTTAAATGCTCGAAAATGGGCATCAATGATGCTTTGGACATTACTAATGATGCAATACAGGTGCTAGACCCGGTATTTGACCTCAGGTCACCTACATAGCAGCCCTTTATCAGGTCAGTTACCTGTTCCAGTTACTGGAGCCGTGCCGCCCGCCCGACTGCTCCTTCGGGCAGCTCGGCGCAATCGGCTTCGCAAAGAAAGGAGTTAAGTACATAAATAAAGTATGGAAGCGCTTAGGTACACAATGACAAACAGTAGTTTACAGGATGCGTAGGAAGTAACATGCAAAGCGACATCAATCGCATGACAATCATTTGTATTTATGACAACATTCCAGTTAACCAAGTCTGGTTCCATTAACCTGTCATGAACTTGACCTGACTTGACCTCGGTGACCTAACATGACCTTGAAACTGTACAGCATAACAATATACATCAAACAAGTCGCTAGTGTTGCCAAGAACACTTCCCTTTTGCCAATATACGGGAAGCGCAACAGCTCCGATTTTTGTGGGGTCTGGCGCTACGAAATGTTTTGACTTTAACGGCTCCTAACTCCAAAAATGTTCGTCCTATTTCAGTTTTTCTTGCTTTAAACGACCGCCAGACATTTCTAAGCAGGTACGCAAAAATGGCGTATATCGACTGGTAAAATCTGGAGTATGTACGAAAAACCGAAGGGGTGGGCGGATTTCGCCCCCCCCCCCTCCAGTGCGCGTGTTAAACAATATCGAGGGGACCAGTCGGCGGAAATCATGTCGGACCTCCACTTCAATGGCGGCGGAAATCATGCCAGGCACATCGCTTAGCGTTTCAAATGACAAAATCTGGATGCAACTTTGACGTTGGAGCGAATTCACGTTCATCAATGGTTTCGCGCCCGGTCAGATAGTCAATAGCGGGCGGTTGGCGGTGAGCCGTGGGCCCGTAATAATGGCGGATGAATACCAGAATATAGTATAGTCGACAATTCGTAAAGTAGCAATATTTGCAATAAATTAGTGTAAGTGACAATGAAATTAACACCTGAAAGCAAACTAACCTTAATAAATATACATCGCATAATATTTCATGGAGATAAAATCTCATAAATTGTGGCTATATTCTTCGCGCACATGCTAGCAAGCAGTCGGGTGCGCTTAACACGGACGCATATGTCAGAGTTTTTGCAGGAACCCACCTGTTTTCTTTCTTTAACTTGAGATCCCCCCCATGTTCGCATTACCATTGCGTCTGACGCCTAACGTACCTTCAACTCTACCACTCTTCCCATGACCCTCTCTTCGCCCGGCTACCAATCGCGGAGAGATTGGGAGTATGCAAAAAAAAAATTTGCTACCAACTCTGCGTTTTCATCCCAAATCCTTTCCGTTGTTTTAGCTGCCACCGCTTTGGTCATGGCTGCAAAGAGTGTCGCCAACCAGCCTGATGCCCCAAGTGCGACGAGCCACCCCGCCCTGATTCCACCTGCTCCAAGCCATGGCTGCTCCAGGTGCTCCAGTCACGGGTACATAGTGAAGGAGTAGAATATATGCGGTTAGATATAATCCTGAAGAATGGACCAAGATTAAGGATTGGGGCATTCTATAGGCCACCAGACCAGAATAGAAACACTGACAGGCTGATTCAGGAAGAGATAAGTAGGGTAGTGCATGGTAGAACTGCATTGCTGGGAGACTTCAACATAGCAGGGATGAGATTAAAAAAAACTAGACGTCTAAGCAAGTCAGTAAGTAGTATCAAGACTTGCTTTGAGGGAAAATTATTCTTTCAAATGACATACGAACGTAAAAGGGTAGATGGATTATTAGATCTGGTGCTTACAAATTATGAAAATATGGTGATAAATATAAACATAGAAGAGACCTTCGGTACTCGTGATCACAACCATCATACGCTTTTCCTTTTATGTTGGAACTGTAGGAATCAATAAAGTATTGAGCCAACATTTTGCTAAGGGAATTACAATGAGTTCAGGGTCTTTCTGAATGAAATGCATTTGTAATAGTTATTGATATATTCACATTTTATGCTTAGTCTGATAAATAAAACATGAGGTCAGAGCTGGTGATATAAAGCACATCATAAAAGCATATTCACACAAGCCATCAACCGGTGCCGGCGTGAGACTGACACTTGCCTATATACGTAATCAATTACCGGAAGCGTCGAGCAGATGCCGCTTGAGCGCTCGTCTAAAGGTCACCACGGGTAGACATGACACGCTGGGATGGCAGCACGTTGTACTGGACCACCACTCGTGAACAAATGGCCGCTTTCCCATCTCGGTCTGAGACCGGCAAACTTATGGATCGCCATTCTGTCTAGTTAGTGCTCCTCTGTCGTGTCTCCCATCTCTGTCTAGTTAGTGCTCCTGTGTCGTGTCTCCCATCTCTGTCTGGGTCCGGCAGGCCTATAGGTCGCCATCCCATCTAGTGCTCCTCTGTCGCGTCTCCCATCTCGGCCTGGGACCGGCAGACGTGTGAGTGTGTAAGCTCGCCAGCCTCTCAGCCAACAGCCAGCCCAGTCTTTGTAGCAGGTTCGAAAAGTGATCGATATTTTCGGTCCGAAAATGACTTTCCGCACGGTAGATATGTTGTGGATCCTGCACAAATTCATTTGCGTGCAGTTCCCGCAAAATGAAGTGCAGTATTGGACATGCGACAGAAACAGGGTGTTCAGCAGCGCTGCGAGGATACCGTGGGCAGAGCAGTGCTTCAGATGCAATAGGCTGACCAAACTGCTCCAAACTCAAGCAGGATTGAGTGACTAGAGGAACATGTGAATTCCAGCTGAAGGTGCTGTCAAATAAGAGTCCGATATTTTTGTCTCTGAACATGGAACGAGATCGTGAATACGGTATTTGACGATGAAGTGACTGATAATAGAAATCCTTCGTTGACTTCCGAGCAGCGTTAGTTGAGTCCTCAATTCAGGGTCAAATGAAGTCGAAATCGGCCGCCACAACTCGCCGCCTTTCCACCGCATTGACGAAACCATTGTGACCTTCAATGCTAGGCGGCCGACGGTTAGTCGACTTTTCACACCCGTAGGTTCTTGTTTAGTAACGGAATTGAATCTGTCAAAAGATGCGCTGATCGATTTTAAACAAAGTCACAAGATTTAATTACAACATCCCCGACTGTTTATGAGATATCATCGATAAAAAAAAACAGGAGAGAAGGGCTGATTCCGCTTCCCATCCTATGCGGGTTAATCCCATGCGGGTTAATGCGGGCCTTCCTGAGAAATCCTGTTTGTTTTTGCATTACCTACACAAATTGTTGCTGGACCACTTCAGTAACATAACAAAAGTACACTGAAGGTGCGTCCCATATAATTTGATCTCTATATATGTGTGGGCCTTCAACGTCAAAGGGTGCCGAGTTCCTCGGAAAAAAATCGAAATATCCATACACGCATACCTGGCTAGCCGGCTGACCACGAACTGCAGGAGAAAGCCACATCACCCCACAGTCAGCCTGCACATTCTGATCCTCTTCAGCTCAACCGTGTCAACAGGAAGCCTTTCACGACCGAGAAAAGCCGGTCCTGCAGGCGGACGCCATGACCGGGGCGCCGGGTCTGGACTGCGGACCAGCTCGACCCGTCTTCACCGTACGAAGCGGCCGCCTGCTGCAGCCGTTACTCGGGCGCCGGACCACCGGAAGCGGTGTCGGCCGTGGCAATGCCGGTAGTCGACAGCTGACGTGGCCGCAGTCGCCACACGCGGTGACTGACGACCTCCGAGAAGACGTAGCTGAAGTGAAGTGATCGCCCGACTACTGGCAGAGGAGATTTCAGTTCAGAAATTTCACCTACCTTTCGACAGAGGCGACTGCGAGATCGTGTGGCGTGGCAGCACCGGTCAGGCTCACTGGACAGCCTCCCCACTGTCGGGGACCGCTCGACCGTGAACAACCGTGAGCACTAAGGAACACAGCAGCCATGGAGACCGTGTCTGATGTAGTGCACCTACTGGCGCACCGGCGTGACCCCAGGGTCAGAGGTCACGTGATGCAGTCGTCAACGACTGGCGTCGCGCTGGCACTGCTCGGCTACCTTCTGCTGGTGGGGTACGGGCCTCGCTTCATGAAGAACCGCTCCACACCGCCGCTCCGACTCGTCATGACTCTTTACAACATCGGGCAGGTGAGGTGGAAACTGTACAACATCGGGCAGGTGAGGTGGGAACTGTATAACATCGGCCAGCTGAGGTGGAAACTGTATAACATTGGCCAGGTGAGGTGGAAACTGTATAACATCGGCCAGGTGAGGTGGAAACTGTGCAGCATCGGTTAGGTGAGTTGGGAACTGTATCATCGGACAGGTGAGTTGGGAACCACTCCTTGATAAGTCACCTCGCACTGCTGAAATTACACCTGTACAAATCACTTTAAAATGTAAAATTTTCAATTGCAGGCATTCCAGTTCATAACGCTCGGTCGCCACCAAGCCAACGTTCGTGCACGTGTATACCCGCCCTGCGCATTCGGCGCATTCGCCTCACTTCGTACGATTCTACGGTTTCTACTGGTGTCTATTTCGGGCTGCAGCTCATGTTTTAAGAGTCTGTCGCTCTTTGCTAGACTTGGTGTGCTTTGGACGGCCCAGTGCATTTTCGGCCTATTATTAGGGTCTCGCTATTTTATTTTGGTCTCCTAATGCATATTTGTGGGCCCCAGCACGATTTTGGGGTCTCCGGTGCGGTTTTCGGGGTCCCGGAGCGACTTTTCGGGCCGAGGCGCGTGGTTTCAGTGGGACCAGATCCCAGTCTTTTGGGCCCGACGCGATTTTGGGACCTCTCCTGAATTTTATAGTCCGAGTCCAGGGGCCAGTTTCACGAAGACCAATTTGTCTTATTTAAGACAAATTGGTCTTGAATAAGACTTTTTCAGTTTCATGAAAAAGTCTTATTTAAGAAACAAGAATGTAAAACTAAGACAAACAATTAAAAACAAATTTCTTCTGATTCAAGAAAACATGGACAGTTGAGTTTCATGAAAGCTGGAATTTAACACGCGCCCTGGAGGGCCTCTGAGAATTACGCGCACTGGCGGGGGGGGGGCGGATTCCGCCCCCCCATAAGATCTCGGCTCTTAGTAAAGCTGGAGGAACAAAATTCGTAGGGTGGATGGGCACGGTAGTGAACTCTATTGTGTGCAATTTTCGTGACCTTAGGTCGATATTTCTTCAAGGTCAAATGAGGTCAGATTGGCAAAATTTTCCGGTTTTGCGTGGCTTGGCTTGTCATCGTTATGGATCGCTGTGATTGTGTTTAAATGCTCAAAAATGGGCATCAATGATGTTTTGGACATTACTAATGATGCAATGCAGATGCTAGACCCAACATTTGACCTCAGGTCACCTATATAGCACCACTTTATCAGGTCAGTTACTTGTTCCAGTTACCGGAACCGGCCGCCCGCCCGACTGCTCCGTCGGGCAGCTCGGAGCAATCGGCTTCGTGAAGAAGGGAGTGAAATACATGAATAAAGTATGGAAACGCAATGACAAACAGTACAAATGACAACCAGTAGTGCATTTATGGCAACATTCCAGTTGATCAAGTTTGGTTCCATTAACCTGTCATGAACTTGACCTGACTTGAAATTGGTGACCTAACATGACCTTGAAACTATACAGCATATCAATATGCATCAAACAAGTCGCTAGTGTTGCCTAGAACACTTCCCTTTTGTCAGTATACTGGAAGCGCATCAGCGCCGATTTTTGTGGTCTGGCGCTATAATATTTTTTTAATTTAGCGGCCCCTAATTTGACAAATTTTCGGCCGATTTCCATTTTTCTTACTTTAAGCGACGCGCCGTTCATTTTTAAGTAGGTACACCGAAAATCGCGTATATCGACCGGTAAAATTTGCAGTTATTTCCGAAAAATCGGAGGGGTGGGCGGATTTCGCCCCCCCCTCCAGTGCACGTGTTAAGACAAATTCACGAAAATGTCTTAAGTTCCAGAGCAAGAAATCAAGCACATAATTCTTGCGTAGATTGGATGTAGTGCTGCAGTGTGGTGGAGTGTTGTTCGGTCGGAACTATTACTTCCATCGCAAATTACTTGAACGTGTTAGTCTGTTCGGTGTGCTATTGTATTAGTGTTGCGAAGTTTACATTTTACTGTGCGTTTATCTTTGTGTACTATGGAAGAGGCAAGATTGGACCGCAATCGCCGGACAAGACGGATCTTCCGGGAGAGGGTTACCGTGTGATTGAATGGAATTGGCTACCGTGTGATTGAAGTGTCTTTGAAATAATAAATATGATTTACTTCTTAGATAAAGAAATAAATCGAATAATAATTATGCGGAGCCTCCTCCAGAGGGGGGGGGGGCTGGGCACAACATCCTCCTTCAATCCCGAAATTGACAATGACCTTATGTCGCTCACTGGAAAGAATTCGCCCCATAAAATGGTGTCTATCCCCCACCCCTTAGGTTTGGATGTTCCGCCAACTATGGTAACGGAGTGGGGGGTTCCGAGGTGAAATTTCACCGATCAAACTATTTGAGTAGTAGGGTGATGTGCCGTTTTATTCAAGGCCCTGAAGGGTACTTTGGGCATCCCCGCTAAATTTCAGGCATAGGCGTAGGTTTCTGAAAATTATTGGAAGGGCAATAATTTACAATAACAGCAATTTACAAGGGTACATGAAGGCAATGGGCGGGCCCAAATTAATAGGGAGACATGCCACCAAGGGTAACACGTTAAAAGTTATAATTATTTGGGGGTAAGCCAACATTGAGGGGGGGGGTTGCGAGGGTCCTCCCAAAAGCATACAGAGCTTCACTGATTTCAGGAGATCATCTGACCCCTGACTACCTACACCACTAATTGTATCGTTCTCAGATCATTTCAGCGCATAACTATTCATCAGATTCATGCTCATCTCTTTCTTCTCTAATATCGCTCGGAACACTTCTGTTTTTTTTCTGGCGTTGCTGGCTTCTGGAACCCATGCTCAATGAATGTAAGAATTTATATCTTATTTTTCGACCTCGGCTCCGTATCACAATGTATATTGTAACTACTATCGCCATCTATTATCGGTATGCCCTAATGGTGTCGGCCAGTCAGCTGATAATGTAAACAAACAACTAGTGAAGAAAGAAACCGGCGATCGCAGCCCGTCGTTTTGTAGGTACTTGATTAATTTTGTCTTACACATTGTATGTTGAACATTTATGATGTATTGCACTTAGATGTGGGTATCTGTTTGCAACGGAAATAAGAAGTTATCGTGCTCGCAACATTTCAGTTACCGACACATTAAGAAAACACCTCTAGACAAAATCTACGAACAATCGAAAAAGTAAGACTTTCGAAACTAAGACATCTTGAATTTCATGAGATCGCTTTTAAAGATTCTTAGTTTTACATTTCTTAGTTTTGAAATGTCTTAGATTTTCATGAAACTGGGCCCGGGCCTGACTTTTTGGACCACCGGCAGCATCTTCGTGTGTCCCGCCATTATTCATCGAGCTGCGGTAGGTTTTCTCGTGGTCATATGCGATTTTTTAGGCATCTGGTGCTATGTTTGGGGGTCAGAAGGTGCTATGTTTTTCCTGGCTCGTGCACTTATTATTCGGAATCACACCTTATTCTGGAGGGCTCCGGCTTGATTTTTATCGGGTCCCGATGTGATCTTTGCTTCCACACTGTGGCTAGTCGGAGCCCTCGACGCCAATTTTTGTCAGCCCAGCCGTGAATGTTTTATGCCCCGACCATACGTGTTGGAACTACCGACGGGTTGGGTCTCGAGCGCGATATTTGGGGGGCTAAGCGCAATTTCGCGGAGCACGTTGTGCTTAGTTTGACCCGAGCGCGATTTTGACGGGTCGGAGGCGAGTTTTCTTAGGTTCGATGTATATATTTGAGTCACATATGTAAACTCTGGGGGCCCCAACGCGAATTTACGGGGCCGCAGATACATGTTTGGGGATCCCGGCGCTATCTTTGGGAGCCAACTCCTTCAGGAGGGTGAGGGCACTTGCCACTTTGGTGCGTCACTGCGGATGCTCAACGAATTTTTAAGCCGATGACACCCTTTAGAGTAGAAAGGCCCTTCCGATAATTTTCTTTCGGAACCTGTTCTGAATTTTCCGGTGCTCAGGTTAACTTGATCAGTTCCCGCTGTTATTTTTTCGGGTGTCGAGTTCCATTTTTTTGCACCCAAGTTGATGTTTTTCGGCCCCGCTAGGTACGATTCTTCGGGTTACCGGTGCAATTATTTTTCAGTGCCCGACATGTTTCTTTTCCAAGGCCCGACGCATTTTTCGAGGACCTTTGACTCGATTTTTATGCGGTAGAGTGACATTCCAGGTAGGAATTAATTTTTTGAGAGCCAATTGCGACTTTTGGGGCTCCGGTGCGAACTCCCTCTCCCCCCCCCACAGTGCAATTTGCAAGGGCTGTGACGCGACTTTTTGTGGTCTCGGTGTTTCTGGTCGGGGGGGGGGGGGGGGGGGCTGTGCTTCATTTGTTTGGATCCCTAGCGTGAGTTTTAGCTGCCGCGGTACGTTTTTGGCGTCCCAATACGTTTCGGGGATTTTGGCGCGACTGTTATGGTCCCAGAGTGATATTCTATATCCGGATTGTTTTCTCATTGTCCCGGCTTCAATTCTTTGGGTGGTCCCGGTGAGACGTTTGAGGCCCCCATGCGACTTGTTGTGTTTCTAGTGTGATTTCCAGAGGCCCGGGTGCGACGTTTTGTTTCCCACACGCTCAGCGTTACTTTTAGAGGCCCTGTCCCGACCTTTTGGGGCCCCGTCGTGATTTTCAAGAACCCGGCACGACTTTCCTGCACCCCTCTCCTCCCATCGTGATGTTCATGGGCCCAAGAGCTAACGTTTGTGACCCCCAGTGTGATTTGCAGCGACCCGGCACGACTTTTTGAGGCCTTGTGCGATTGTTGTGTGTCCGGCCCGATCTTTTAGGTCCCCAGCGTGATCTTCTGGTGCTGGCCCATCTTTTTGGTGCTCTCATCATTATTTTCAAGCCCCCCGGCTCGACTTTTGGGGCGCCTCCAGCGTGATACTCAGGAACTAGGTACGAACATTTCGTTAGGCGTCAGACGCAATGTTTATGTGGACATCGGGGAATCTCCAGTAAAGAAAGAAAACAGGTAGGTTCCTGATGCCATTGTAGAACTCTGAAATATTCACCCGCGACAAGCGAGCCCGGATGCTCACTAGTGTGTGCGCGAATAATATAGTTACAATTTATGAGACTCTTGTCTCCATAAAATATGATGCGAAGTGCATTTATGAAAGCTAGCTTGCCTTCAGACGTCATTTCCATTGCCACTTACAGTGATGTATTGCACATATTATTACTTTGCGTATTGTCTTCTAGAACTATTTTCCACCCTAGACGGCGGCGGCTCTCGCGGCTCGCGGCCCGTCCCCGACCTCCCGACATTCATAATATGGCGTGGCGCGGAACTATTACCTGAATGTGAATGGGCCCTAACGCCAAAGTTACCGGCAGATTTTGATATTTGAAACGATGGGGGATGTGCCTGGCCATGACTTCCGCCACCATTGGAGTTGAGGCCGACAGGTTTTCTCGATATTGTTTAAGAACATTGCGCTTATAGACGTTGAATGGAAGAATGCATCTACAACCGATAATTTCTCCTACACCATTTTGGCGTGGCAGAGCCGATGTTGCTTAGCATTGCTGAAGGGTGGAACTTTACTTTTTGTCGTGCCACCGCTCGGCGGCCCTACGGATCCTCTGGGCAGCAACCGTCGGCGCTTGACGTGCATCGAGCCATGCTAGAACCTCAATAATGCCGGAAAGCTTCATGTGAAACGTAAAAAATGGCAAGGTTAGATATCTATAAAAGTAGTCGAGTATGGCATCAGAAGGCAGTTGAATTTATGTCGATTTATTTGATGCCATTGGAAATTAATTCGCTAATGGAGAACATCTCATATGCCAATTAAAGGAATACAATGTGATAATTCGAGACAGAAATCCTGGAATTCAGTGCAAATATGACATGGTTAGATATCCATGAAAGTAGTCGAGTATGGCATCATCAGGCACCTGATTTTATGTCGGTTTATTTGAGACCATTGGAAATTAATTCGCTAATGTATAACAACTGATATACAATTTAAAGGATTTACGAATATTGTGATTTGGGACACAAGTTCTGGAATTGAGTGCAAAAGTAACAGGGCTAAACCTGCATGGAAGTTATTCAAGATGAATGTACGACGTTCGATTTTCGCTTAATTAAGGATATTGCAAATTGTCAGCATATCACACAGAAGTTCTATGACGCATTTGTATTACAAGATGTTGAGTGGCCAATTGCTCCCATTTCAATTTACGAGCAAAGTGACAGGGTGAAATAATGTGATAATACAACGAACTACACATCTTGTTGTTGGAGCTTGTTTCAATTTTGTTCCAATTTGACCATTGGAAATTACTTGCACCTCCTCTAGAAACTAGAATATAGCATTAATCAAAGCAAGCCCACTCTGGCGATGTTCCTTCAAAACCTACCAGCAGATTAGCGCCACCGGTATTATGTCCGCTCATGACGTCTAACGTGAAGCCCCTACCAGCAGATTGGCGCCACCGGTATTATGTCCGCTCATGACGTCTGACGTGAAGCCCCTACCAGCAGATTAGCGCCGCCGGTATTGTGTCCGCTCATGACGTCTAACGTGAAGCCCATAGCGTGATGTTCAGTGGCCCAGGTTCGACATTTTGAGGAACCCAGCGAGTTTTTGAAGGCCCGGGGTCCGACTTTTTAGGGCTCCCGAGAAAAATATAATGCTTGTAATACTATAAAATATCTAACACTTAGCATACTTAGGCTCAGCTATATATTCAGACGTATTTATTCTGAAGATGTAATTTTACGTTCTGGCATTTTCCCAATGTAGCCAAATATTATTGAGAGCAATTGGGATACAATTTCTATGATATCCATTGCCATCCTCATCCACTAAATTATCAACATGTTTGGATTTAGTTTTGTTTGCTTATTTATAATTTCATTTAGGATTATCCAAGTTTGTTTGCCCATCCTGATTGTCATGACGCGGTGTTTGATAATGTTTATTTTTAATCTCTGACAGTATTAACTAGTATGACCCTATTTGGCTATTGTTTGTTTCATCTGACATGCTTTGGCTTTTGATTAATTTGTGCACATTATATAAATATATATATATATATATATATATATATATATTCATTTATCTATATATATATATAGGTGTTTGTTTATGTGTGTGTGTGTGTGTGTGTGCGTGTGTATGTGTATGTGCGTATCTTTATTGATGCGCTCCTGCGCAAGTATGCAAGGATATGTAATAAGGATATGTAAGATAGAGAGAGAGAGAGAGAGAGAGAGAGAGAGAGAGAGAGAGAGAGAGAGAGAGAGAGAGAGAGAGAGAGAGAGAGAGAGAGAGAGAGAGAGAGAGAGAGAGAGAGAGAGAGAGAGAGAGAGAGAGAGAGAGAGAGAGAGAGAGAGAGAGAGAGAGAGAGAGAGAGAGAGAGAGAGAGACGGGTTGAATGAGTATTAGTACCGATAGTCCGATACCGAATGAGTACCGATAGTCGGCATTTTGGCGTCCAGTTCATCGTCATCACATTACAGGTAGTCTACAGATTTTCCCCCCAAAAAGCAATTTTGGTTGTGGAATATTTTCACTGAGCCCACCTATGTAATCCCTGCATGGCCTTGGCCTGAACCACGGCCATGAGTGGCAATATCACACAAGACCGTGACGAGCTGACTTTGCAGAGGCTATGTGCAATCACCATGAGGCTTTGTACGGGTTTATGCTGATGTTTATCATAAGAATCATCCACAGGCCAAGCCCAGTTACGGGTGCCCTCACCTGCAACACACAGAGACACATAGCCACACAAAAACACAGCCGGCGTAAAAAAAAACATCCTAACCCATTAAAGCCCGGACCCATTTTCCGTCCAAATTTTCAGGTTTTTTTTTGGCATGTAGCCTAGTTATGAGGGAACTAAGAAAATCTGAAAATTAAAAAAAAATACTCGATAGTTTTTGGATACAGATGCGACCAAAAATGGCCGCACGGGCGCCAGCGACGGGCGGGCGGCCGCGCGGTGGCGGGCGGCAGGCGGGCAGGCCGCGCGGTGACGGGTGGCGCGGGTCCGCGCAGCGGTGGATGCCGGTGGAAGGCATAAAAACCGCTGGATATCCATTATTAGGAATGTACGGATAAGGTAGTTGAGGAGTTTTTTTTTCCTATACCTATGCTTTTGCAGTGTTACGACGCAGCACGTAGCAGATTGTCCTATTATTCAGATCATCTGATCCATTGCCCTATGACGATCATGAAACGAACAAATAATAAGCAGGTCAAGCCGAAACGTTTATTGTGCGATGCTCATCCCCGGATCATTCCAAAACGAACTGGATACTTAACACCCATTCAAAAGCATGCGTTTACGAGCTGTGAGATACATTACGTGTTCAAACGCCATACATGACCATTGACCATTCAGCAGTCTTTACGACATATCGTGATAAACGAGCACAAACTGCGAGTGTAGGTGAAGACTCAACGTAGGTAGGTACACCATACGCATTCACCCCCAGTATAACACAGGACCTCATCCTACCATTGCATGCGGAGGTGAGCTGTGACAATCACAAACCAATGGCATGCACACGACCGGGCACCGACGGCCCCAAATCATGGCGCAATCCGAATACACCTCGGTGGCAGACTAACTGCCTACCTGCTCTCTCATCTCTGACGGATAACGCCCTGGCCGTGCAGTCTACCTACATGTATGTGCTCTAGGCCGTGTGCTAGGCGACGAAGCAGGCGAAGCAGAGAGGCACATCACACTTCACGCACTTCTTGGTGGACCTCCGCTGGCACTTCTCTAGCTGGCAGAGCCGGCGGAAGCCTAGGTTGGTGGGCAGGTGTCCCACGCCGTCGTACCGGAGGCTGCCAGGGATCCACACTCCGTGTGTACGCTTCGGACAGCTCGCCTTTGCCCCACCTCCGGTGCTGACCCTGGCAGCGGTCATCAGATAGGTGGTGGCGATGTCACGGCGGAACTGGAGCAGCGTCAGTTTCTGCTGCTGAGGCACTGCGGCGCGGTGTAGCAGCCAGCTGTTGACCATGGCCATGTCCAGAGCACGGGTGATGAGACACCAATACCACTTTTTGCCCCGGATGGACACCTGGTACTGGCCCAGCATCCAGTCATGGAGGTCCACGCCGCCCATGCCTTGGTTGTACGCTTTCAGCAGTTTGGGCTGCGGAACTTCCACGCGTTTCTTCTCCGTCCTGTCATAACGGTATGCAGAGGTCGCCGGATCCACAGTGTCAAAGTTGGTCATGATGTTGACCACCTTGTTGTCCTTCCACCTCACCAGCAGCACCTCGTCTGTCGAGTCAAAGTGCTGCTCGTAAGTACCACGCTTTTTCTTGTTCATTGCCTTGAGTGGTGTGACCGCGCACTTGTCCAGTCTGTCCTCTCGTGCCGTACCAGTGGCGCGCAGACCACGAGCCTTCAGCGTCGCCAGCAGCGTCCGCGACGTGAACAGGTTGTCGAAGAACAGTCTGTGGGCGCCTGTGTCGGTCACTGGGCTGATCATGTCCAGCACGACACGCGTTCCCAGGGGTAGATCTTGCAGCTCCGGCCGCTTCTCCTTGCCACAGTACAAGTCAAACTTGTAACAGAAGCCGTCACTGCTACACAGCGCCCACAGCTTGTATCCGAACCTTATCGGTTTTCCGCGCATGTACTGCTTGAGGCCGTGATGACCGTAGTACTTTACCATCATCTCATCAACCGCCAGATCCTCCTGAAACACGTTGAACTGCTGGAACGACTCGTTCAGAAGGTCCAGCAGCGGACGCACCTTGAAGGCACGGTCTTGGAGCTGAGATTGCGGCCCAGGCAGCTTGGAGTTGTCCTGTACATGAAGATATGATTTTATCTTCATGTACCGGCTTCGAGGCATGGCGTTGCGGATGATGGTGTGCTGCATGTCCACGGCTTCCGACCAATACATCCTCTCGCTGGGCAGCTGGCTGTAGCCCGAGTACAGCAGCACACCCAGGAAGCCTTTCAGCTCGTCCTCGTGTAGCTGGAACTCGGGGTCGTTTTTGACGTCCTGGGCATATCTCAGCGTCTCAGTGCGGATATGCTGGATGATGTTGTCGCTGAAAACTTGCTCGAAAATTTCAACCGTCTTTTTCGAGCCGAGCTGATCCGTTAGATCCTGTCGATTTTTCGAAGCCGTGTCGGACATCGCGCCCCATCCACAGAACACCGGGTTCACGGGCTTCCACACCGGTGCAGATTTATCAAACTTGCGCTTCTTTTTCACTGGAGCGGCCGGCTCGTCTTCCTGCTCTTCTTCCCGGCGGAAGTGCACCTCCACAGTACCAGGCACATCGTGTACGATGGCTGGACCAGTTCCGTCATCATCAGCCTCATCCTCGTCACTCATGTCGTCCTCCACGGCCGGAGGAATGTTTACAAGCTCCAGGTCGGCATCACACAGTTCGTCATCGTTCATTATCAGTTCCACCGCTTCTTGGACTGTAAGGCACTGAACACGAGGCATGATGGTTTCTTCGCAACCACGGATGAAACGACACGTGTGACACACACGACTTATCACTGACCACTATCACTGGTTTCCGGTGCCCGCCCGTCTCCCCTACACATTCCATCGTGGCGTCCCCCCGGTTCGACCCTTCGGCGCGCGACCGGCCGCGCCGCCCGGATTTGACGCGGGCGTCCGTGCGGCCAAAATTGGTCGACCCTAATTTGGCGTCCACTGTGTAGGACCCATGTAAAGGAACAACAACTTCCCATACATGTCTGTAATACCACTAACGTCTACTTTTCGTTCATCAGCATTCATGTTTTCATCGATGCCTAAAAAGTTAAGAAATATGCAAGTTTGTACACATGGGTCACGTGTGACCAAAATCGCTAAATTTACTTCTAATTAATTTCCCCTTAGAAGTTGATTGGGACCTTTTTACACGGGTAGGGGACATGTCAGGACTGTTGCCGACATCCTGATAAAGTTTCGTCTTTATCCACTGGATATTGTCATATCTACAGCAGTTTGAAATGACCGTCCAAAAATGGGCCGCCGGGCTAAAACGGGTTAAACGGTGCTACGTCAAGCTGGTTATCTACATCAAACTTGAAGATAGACGTATCCCTTCACTCGTTACAAATGCACTCACCTGATGGGATATACGCGTTTCTTCACTCATGGCAAATGCACTCACCTCATGGAAAACACATGCTTGGGACTGGAAAAGAAGCATGCGGATAAGAGAACAGAATTCGGTTCACAGTTGTCGGCAAACGTCCCAGCAAGCAGTTTTGGACCATAGGCACACCGGCCCTGGCCCCTGGGTACGTGGAATAAATCATGTTGGCGTGTGCGGCAACCAGGAATGTGTAGATCGAAGAGGGGCGTTAAATACACACAGTCCAAATGGCCCTAGAATATATAATGCATGCAGGAATCTCCTGTCAGTCTGTGTGAGACGGGACCTAAATGATTGCACTTTGAAGAGGTTTGGGAGCGTATTGTATTCCAGGAGCAATCCATGAGTCCGTGAGCGCAAGCCCAGTCACATCAGACACCGGAGTTGTGCGCGCTCAAATCTAGACAGGTAGCTGACTGCGGCACCGCTCCAAATAACCCTCCCCTACTCCATCAAATAGCGAACGTGAACATTGAAAGCAGCAAAAGTGGCTGTTTGCTCAAACCGCGCCTGCCTATGAAAAGACGGCATCTGCATGCTCGCATCAATAGGCCCAGGATACGGCTTGAATTGGAAAAAGTGGTTTAGATGTGCTAAGTGAGGGTTGGTTTGGTGTCTGAAATACTCAGGTGTCGCAACCTCTGCACAGCGCTACAGCTGGTGACCGTCAAGGTAGTGTGATGCAACGTACAGCGAACTTCGGAGCGTGAAGGAGATACATCGACACTTGGCAGGATTTAGTTTCAGCATCCAGATTCGAGATCAGTGGCGCAGCCTGTCCAGATAAGCCTGAAGAGCTTGGGATCAGCCTCGAGAGCATCAATGTCCATGGAGGATTTTATTGTTTTGTAAAATAATTATTTTTATATAAATTTAATCCGAGTTCTTGTTGGGATGGCTTTATGAACCAGGGTCCTATTGCTAAGTAGAGCTTGTTGCGTGAACCGTGGCCCCACCACCCAATCCATGAATTCCAGTTCAACGGGATAATTTTGACCGAAAGTTTAACGTGCCGTCAATGCACAGACACGGCCGCCCGGTAGCTCGTCCCCGGCCTTATCGGGCTAGCTGCCAACTGACCCTCCCAGCCTAAATGCAAGCGCGAGAAGCGAATCGAACCCTGCGCTGCCAGGACAGGGGAGACCAGAGCAGGCCAGCGCTCTAACCAACTGAGCTACCGTCTGCATACAGGCAATTGTATGGTGTTGACAATTTTCACATCGTCTGCATACAACATACAATTTGTCCTGATGTGAAGCGGGATGTTAGCGACAAGCAAGGTAAAGAGCAGCGGCCCGAGAGTTCTGCTACCCGTTTTGTCATCAACTGCTGCCTGGCTGGATATAATTGATGTTTCTGTATTTGTTTATGAAATTGTTTGTCATCATGACGACGCGCGGTATGACAGGATGACACATTATGCGGTACACCATGACACGACACGCGGCACAATAACATGGCACGACACGCGGCATGACAACATGACACGACACGCGGCATGACAGCATGGCACGACACGCGGCATGACAACATGGCACGCCACGCGGCATGACAACATGGCACGACACGCGGCATGGCAACATGGCACGACACGCGGCACAATAACATGGGACGACACGCGGTACAACATGGCACGATACCCGGCATGACAACATGGCACGACACGCGGCATGACAGCATGGCACGACATGCGGCATGATAACATGGCACAACACGCAACATGACAACATGCCGACTTACGCATGCCACTGTCTCGAACCGAGACGGGCGTGCTATGTTTCTATCGCCACCGCGTCGCGCAGTACAATTTGACGCAGTGCAGAGAGTTCCCACCGCGTCGCGCAGTGCAATTTGACGCGGTGCAGAGAGTTGCCGCTGACGTCGCGCAGTACAATTTGACACAGTGCAGAGAGTTGCCGCTGACATCGAGCAGTACAATTTGGCGCAGTGCAGAGAGTTCCCACCGCGTCGGGCAGTACAATTTGACGCAGTGCAGAGGGTTGCCGCTGACGTCGGTCCAGTCCTCCGAGGTCTGGTGCGGCATCTGCTGAACCTGTCGGAACTCAGATCCGGGTGTCACCGTGCATTGTGCATGGTCTCGGTGTGTGAGTGGTGAATGGGGTTTCAGCCCCTTTTATATCGCATTCCAGCTTATCAAGGCGGAGTAGAGCAGCCACTGGCATATTGTGGAATGCCCCAATGCCCCAATGCCCCAATGCCCCAATGCCCCAATGTCCAAATGTCCCAATGTCCCAATGCCCCAATGCCCTAATGCCCCAATGCCCCAATGCCCCAATTCCCCAATGCCCCAATGCCCCAATGCCCCAATGCCCAAATGCCCCAATCAGACAGTCCAGCCCGAGGCTGTCTCCATCGTGCGAGAAACTCGGCTGATTCGGACTCACTCATTGGCTGCGTTGAGCCCATCAGTGGACGTCAGTTCGACGGAAACCTCGCACTGGGATGGACTGGTCCAGTGTCGCACATGCAATGTCGCCCAGTGTCACACAAGCCAAGTACGGATTCTTCAATTACCTTTTGCTGCCCTGGGCGCCATCCATGTCGGAAAACGGTTGCGAGTTCTGGAAATTTGGCTCAATGTGATGGCAATCCGATTTTATCAGAATAGCTGGAGCCTCTTCACTGGTGAGTTGGGCCCCTCCAATAACTGCAGGCTCCAGCATGGGATCCCATGGGTGAGTTACTGCAGGGCGCTTTCCATTTACCAGCCTGACCACTGCCGAACCATTCAATAGTTGCGTTGGCCCTCTGACACACGCATCATTTGCCACTGCATAAATAATTCCTTCTTATCTGAGATGAAAGCCACAAGTAGTACGTCGGTCTTCGTCAAAACCGTGCAATATTTTGTACCGTTGCACGGTGTTTTCCAGTAAAGAACGACGAAGAACGTTTAACGTGGCATCTGTTGTACGGTGTAACGTTGCACGCGTGGCAGCTGTTGTACGGTGTAATATTGCACGCGTGGCAGCTGTTGTATGGTGTAATGTTGCACGCGTGGCAGCTGTTGTACAGAGTGCTGTTGCATGCGTGGCAGCTGTTGTACGGTGTGCTGTTACACGCGTGACAGCTGTTGTACGGTGTAATGTTGCACGCGTGGCAGCTGTTGTACGGTTTAATGTTGCACGCGTGGCAGCTGTTGTATGGTGTAATGTTCTACGGTGTGCTGTTGCACGTGTGGCAGCTGTTGTATGGTGTGCTGTTGCATGCGTGGCAGCTGTTGTGCGGTGTGCTGTTGCACATGTGGCAGCTGTTGTATGGTGTGCTGGTGGATGGTGTGCTGCTGCACGTGTGGCAGCTGTTGTACAGTGTGCTGTTGCATGCGTGGCAGCTGTTGTATGGTGTGCTGTTACACGCGTGACAGCTGTTATACGGTGTAATGCTGCACGTGTGGCAACTATTAGACGGTCTATTGCACGCGTGAATTGTAAAAATCACGATGCGATTTTCGCTGTAAAGTATATGTGACCCATTTACGAGTAGATTGTGCAAGCCTAACGGTGCAGGCGGTTTCACTAAATCCAGTATGGTACAGCCGAGTATTAAGAATTTAACCGATGAGGATCCGGTTGAAATGCTAAGTGACAGGCCCAGGACAGTGAAAATAGTGAAATCTGCGGAGATCTCTCCGAGGAGATTCTGAAGACAGTTAATAGTTAATACCACTAACGTCACAGAAGACAGTTAATACCACTAACGTCACAGAAGACAGCTAATATCACTAACGTCATGGCACAATATGTAGACTGGCTAGTAGGAATTTTCGTCTTGACTGTGTGGGGAAAATGGTAAACCATGTGCAAGATGAAGACACTGCATTCCATTAAGTACGGTTTCAAGTATATCTGCGACGTCACGGAGGTATAGATATTGCTGATGGAGGTTTACGAATTGAAGAAGCTATGAAAGCGGCACTTGTGGTCACTCAGAAAACTAGACTGGTCATTGTCACTCATAACCGACACAGATCTGAGAAAACTGTACACATACTTCTGCAACGCAATCGACACTGCAGACGGCCTGTATAAGAAGGTGAGGGCTGACATCGCGTATGCCTTCTGTAGTCGACGGCGATAGAACTAAGCCGGCATGAAGAAGACGTTCACCGTTGGGACTGACGGGTATGGCCACAAGCCCATCTGGACTGCACATACTGCAAATACTTAACAGACTGTAAATACTGAACAGACTGCACATTCTGAACAGACTGCACATACTGCAAATACTTAACAGACTGTAAATACTGAACAGACTGCACATACTGAACAGACTGCACATACTGAACAGACTGCACATACTGAACAGACTGCACATACTAAACAGACTGCACATACTGAACAGACTGCACAGTGTACACAAACTGCACATACTACACATACTACACATACTTCATGTACTGCACAGACTGTACAGACTACACAGACTACACAGGCTACACAGACTGCACAGACTGCACATACTACACAGACTACACAGACTGCACATACTACACAGGCTACACATGTACTACACATACTACACAGACTACACATACTACATAATGTACACAGACTACACAGACTGCACATACTACACTGGCTACACAGACTACACAGTCTACACAAGCTACACAGACTACACAGACTGCACATACTACACAGAATGCACGTACTACACATACTACATAGGTTACAAAGGCTACATAGAATACATAGGTTACACATACTACACAGACTGCACAAACTGCACATACTACACAGACTGTATACAGGTTACATATACTACACAGAATACGCATACTGTACATACTACATAGACTACACAGACTGCACAGACTGCACATACTACACAGACTACACAAACTACACATACTACACAGGCTACACATGTACTACACATACTACACAGACTACACAGACTACATAATGTACACATACTACACAGACTACACAGACTACACAGACTACACAGAATACACAGACTGCACATACTGCACATTCTACACGGACTATACAGACTACACATAATACACAGACTGCACATACTGCACATTCTACACAGACTACACAGACTACATAGTGTACACAGACTGTACATACTTCACCTACTACACAGACTACACAGACTACATAGTGTACACAGACTGCACATACTTCACCTACTACACAGACTACACAGACTACATAGTGTACACAGACTGCACAGAGTGCAGAGAGCCGACATCAGGGGCACGCTGTCACGCCGTCACGCCGGCCGGAACGTGACGGCTGCTGGCTCCAGGCGGTGCCCCTCCGGCTCTGGCCGCGGCACGGCGTCAGCAAGTACAGAGCACTGGCGTGTACCAGAGCTGGCCCATCAGGGCCAACACGGTCGGATGCTAACGGGCTAGCTTCAGTGAAGCCGCGGCGCTGTCCAAGAGGTATGCGAATCACTGCACTCGACCGACAACAATCACCATCCTCAGCTGGTCGGGGTACGAGGGCTGGCACATCGCTGGGCCACTACTGCCAGCACATCAGGCACGTCAGACTCCTCGCTGGACCACTACTGACAGCACATCAGGCACGTCAGACTCCTCGCTGGGTCACTACTGACAGCACATCAGGCACGTCAGGCTCCTCGCTGGGTCACTACTGACAGCACATCAGGCACGTCATACTTCTCGCTGGGCCACTACTGCCAGCACATCAGGCACGTCAGACTCTTCGCTGGGTCACTACTGACAGCACATCAGGTACGTCAGACTCTTCGCTGGGTCACTACTGACAGCACATCAGGCACGTCAGACTCCTCGCTGGGTCACTACTGACAGCACATCAGGCACGTCAGACTCCTCGCTGGACCACTACTGACAGCACATCAGGCACGTCAGACTCCTCGCTGGGTCACTACTGACAGCACATCAGGCACGTCAGGCTCCTCGCTGGGTCACTACTGACAGCACATCAGGTACGTCAGGCTCCTCGCTGGGTCACTACTGACAGCACATCAGGCACGTCAGACTCCTCGCTGGGTCACTACTGACAGCACATCAGGCACGTCAGACTCCTCGCTGGGTCACTACTGACAGCACATCAGGCACGTCAGGCTCCTCGCTGGGTCACTACTGACAGCACATCAGGTACGTCAGGCTCCTCGCTGGGTCACTACTGACAGCACATCAGGCACGTCAGACTCCTCGCTGGGTCACTACTGACAGCACATCAGGTACGTCAGGCTCCTCGCTGGGTCACTACTGACAGCACATCAGGCACGTCAGACTCCTCGCTGGACCACTACTGACGGCAGCTGAAGGGTCAGCAGCAGCTGGACATGTCACCTGTCCCCTGCAGAGAGCGGGACTCTAAGGAAGGACGGCGGTCAAATACATGGTAATCGACGTGCCACAGTGGTCAACTACCAACATCTCCAACTGTAAGATGACATCCGACAACGGTGTATATGCGTTTAGTACAGAGGGCCACGACAAATCGACAAGAGCATAACATCCAATATTTTCTATGTTGATGAAAATAATTGTGCAAGTTTATCTGATGCGCCGAATCCAGCTGAGCCATTTTTAGAAAGATCATTTCAACGGTCAAGGATGTATAGCCTCGGAAAATTTTGACATGTCACCTAACAAGGATGTCTTTTGAGGTCTTTAACTTCATGAAGACCAATCTGAATTGTGTAAAGGTATATATCGGTGTACCTACAACGACCCACCGCATATTTTGGCTAGTTCGAAATTTTTGCTGACCGCCTATTTGATATCGTGACATCGTGACCTACGGCCACGTGACCTACTTTAACATTCGGGACAGTCAAAATGCGATTTGAAAAAAGGTGCAGAAATGAAATTCGATATCTTTTCTTCGAAGCAAAAAAGGAAGGGTTTTCCCCTAATACTCTACATATCCGTTCAAAATGTGGCATCCATGTTTTGTTTTTGCGCTAGTTTATCGTGGCCAGTACAAATGTGTATTTATAATGGTATATTACTGAAATACAAAGCTTTTGATGTTCGAGGCAAGTGATGGGACGCGAATGCTAGTCGCCTGATATTGAATGTTGTGTTGCATAAGTGTTCTAACTCATTGTGAGGTGAAGGGTTAAGCAAAATGTCACAATTGTCTCCAAACTGTGGTAGTTGATGATTCATGAGTTATACCTTACGATTAATCACAAGGAAAGAGAAGCATGCACAACATAACAATCACACTCCGATAGCCGAGAAACCATTCGTACAACCATTTATTGCCTCGCGAAAATAAATATCTGCAATTTTAGTGAAATATCAGGAAGGACACAGACAAGGGGTGGCACCGTGTTTCGGTGCCCAGTGCTCACTGCTCAGTCTCGCTGGCCGTGCTGCCTGTGAAGCGAGGAGAATTTCTGATGGGGTCAGACAGAGTCAAGGTGAAAGTAAAGCTATTTTATGAGCCGGATCAGATCAGCCGGATGTGTCTCGTCAAGACCGACCGAGTCACGGTGCGACAGACAAATTTAATTAAAAGTAGAGTTCAGAAAAGGCTTGTTAGGGGAAATTTGTGTAAGCTATTTGATCCATACAGGCAGAAGAACCCTGAAAACCCTCGCACCGGCTTCTAAACCTTTGCTGCCCTTCGTCCGAAGCATTGCGCCTTGGCAGACAGCAGTGGGATGCACTCGGTGTGCACATGCACTTATCACCAAAACCCAAAACTGCTCATATCAAGTTCTCGGCCTTCCCGGTCTCAAATACCGCAACCTCCCCGATCACGCTGCACGCGGCACGGAAAACCGTGATTGCATGATGCACAGCTGTGAGGACTGCCCTGGTGAAGACGGGGTGATGAACTTTCTGAGGATAATCCTCGCGGCCAAATCAGGAGAAGAGAGTGAAGGTGATTTAGCACCAGATGATGACATTGATAATGAGATTAGGTACGAACAATGAATGAGCACGCATCGTTGTACACTCGCAGAAATAGTCTAGACCAAAGAAAAAGCATGCGATAATTGAGCCAGCAACCCGTGAAGCTGACCAAGCACCACTTTTAAAGCTGACAAACAAGGTCAGCACTTCACCTACGCAAAGGCTGAAGGAGAGCGAAGTGATTGCCAATTACGATTTCGTTGAAAATTATTAATTTGTGGTGCAGGATGCAGCTCAAGGCTGCCACTGGGATTCGTTCCAGTGTACGGTGCACCCGTTTGTAGTGTACTGGGGTGAGGACGAGGTACTATGCCATCAGAGCTACTGCTGTATCTCTGCCTGCACAAAGCACAACACCGCCATGGTGCATGTGTTCCTGCAACGGCCTATCCCAGAAATTCCGGTCGCAGTACATGACCTCCAAAAATGTTTATTTCACGGACGATAGTATACGAATATCCATTACTTCATCAATGTGTGTCACCATCAAACAGATTTTGGGGTATCCTGTGAGAGGCGTTTTTGTCACATCTCATGGCAAGGGCGCTTGTGACGGCATCGGGGGCACAACCAAGCGTGCCGCGGCTCAAGGGAGCCTCAACCGCAGCTTAACAACCAGATGCTACCGGTGGACATGTTTGAGTATATGTCGCACAAACTAGCCAGCTGCATCAAGTTCATATGTTTATCAAAGCAGGAGGCAATGGACGTCACGACCCACCTCACCGAGCGCTTCTCGAAAGCCATCACGGTGAAGGAGGCACAGGGGAACCACAAGTTCGCACCAATGACCCACAGCACCGTAATAGTTCATGAACTGTTTACCGATGCGGGGCGTGTGTTGATGGTAGTTGGGTGAAGTGAGACGTGTCTGTCTTGCGCGCTGATAGCGTGTGTTGATGGTAGTGGGTGGGGACGTTTTGTCACGTGATATTGATGGCAGCTGGGTGCGGGGGTTGATGATCAGTCTGAACTGAAATACTAGCAACAGATTGTGGGATGATTTCGCAGGGGTCTGCTGATCGTAAATCATTACATTGCATTGCATTATAATACTGTACTGCAACACATTATTCATCCAGTTTCATTCATCCAAGATCCAATTCGATTCATTTCAGGCTCGGCATGTGTCAATGGATGCGTCCGCGCCAAATTTGTTCTGAGGGAGTTGAAGTTGAATGCGATTACTTAGTCAAAGAGGTTCATTTTTTTGGATTCCAGAATGTGGGGTTGGAAACGCCAGAAGGTTGATATTACAGTGATTGGCGGTGGCCAAGGCCCTTCAGTGTTGTCGGTGAACTATGATCGTACATTTTTTATATGCTGACATTCATGCAGAAATATATCGTATGAGGTGAAAAGACTTCTGTTCCTTTTCTCCTTACAAGGGACAATCTAGGATTTCACAAATCACCCTTCGTCGCTTCTGAATTTCCAAAATAGCATTGTGACTGTCTCGAAGTTCAAACTAGGTCACGTTATTATAGGTCACAAGCTCACGATTTCAAAAACGAGGGAACAGAATTTTTCCTAATTGACACAAAATGCAGTGCATCATGACGCGTTCAGCGATATATAGCTTCGTGCAATTCGTGTTACTCTTCATCGAGTTCCAGGTCTCAAAAGACTTTGGTGACCTCCAAAAAATGTCCGACGCAATAACTCCTTAACCGTTTCACCGATCTTTCTCAATATTGCACAGCTGGATGATAGGGACAAATTAACCTTATATGGGTATTTTCATCGAAATCTAAAGTGTAAGTACTTCACTTTAGATTTCACTTGTAGATTTGTCCTGGAGTGGGCCACCTACCACAATTCGGAGACATTTCTGCCATTTCTTTAACTCTTGACCTCACGAGTTAGAACACTTGTGCAACACAACACTCAAGATCAGATGAGTAACATTCTCATCCCATCACGTGCCTCGAACGTCAAAAGGCATGCATTTCAGTAATATACCGTTCTAAACAAATATTAAAACAATCCACAAAAAACTAGCGCAAAAACAACCATGCATGCTTAATTTTGAATGCATATGTACACTTTTAGTGGCAAGCCCCTATTTTTTACGTTTTGCTTCCAGAGATAAGATATTGCAAATTGCAATATCAAATTGCAAATTGCAAATTGCAATTGCAAATTGCATTGTGACTGTCCCGAAAGCTAACGTAGGTCACGATGTCACGATATCAAATGGCCCGTAAACTAAAATGCATAAATAGCCAACAGATGCATGGGATTATTTTGAGTTCACCGATATATATTTGTGCACAATTCGGATTGCTCTTCATTGTATTAAGGACCTCAAAAGACACCCCTGTTTGGTGACATCTCAGAAATGCCCCAGGCTATAACTCATTGACCGTTGATCTTGATCTTTATAAAAATGGCACAGCTGGATTCGACACATCAAGTAACCGTACACAAATATTTTCATCGAAATATACAATATTGGGTGTTATGCTGTTGTCGGTTTGTCGTGGAATGGGCCGAGAGGATGGGCCAGGGCCATGTGGGTCATTCCCGCACAGATCATCCAGCCGAGGTGTCGATTTAACACCCTCCTGTCACGGATTTCGACGAAACCCTTCCTCCCGGGGGTAATCGATGGTGCTGATCACGGCTGTGATATTTATTTTTGCTGCGGCATGCGGTTTCAGTTATAGCCTCAGGCAATATGACGATCCGCACGTGCAAGAATATTTTCGACGGCAATTTTCACCCATATGCTGTAAGGAATGTGAATAAAAATAAATGCCGGATTGTTGGGAAAGGTACATAGATTAACAGTGATTCATAAATGGAAATGTATCCCTCTTTTAAGTTGGCCCAAAATTACCAAAAATTGAAATTTTGCAAAACTAATTTTTCTATGAATTCTCCGGAAAAATTCCAGACTTCGTGTGATTCGGCATTCTTTGTACTACGGGATCAATCAATAAAAAAGTGGAACGGACAAAGTAGCAACGAGCCCCATGCGCTTAAATGTACCGATGTCGCTCCGCTCGCACGTTAAACCCGGCGGCCGCGCGCGCGGCTGCGCAGCTGACGACGCTGACAAGCGTGTGATGTGATGCCAGCGGAAGAGGGGGAGGGGGGCAGACACTGGTTGCGACAACCCTGTCTCTTCAATGCGAAAACCGGTTTCCAGTCCTTTGTTCCGATTTAACCATTGAATATCTGTGAACTTTATCGCAGTACCTTCCCTACCTACCTTAAAGGAAGCTCTCACTAAACGGAAACCGGACATGGCGAAATGCAACTTGGATTGATACTTACTTCGGCGCATCGGCGTTTGGTCCAGACACCTAACAGACAATCTTGACATTTTCTTCATTTACACTATCCGTAGGATCAGGCTTCTCAACATTCGCACCACTTTGATTCGGATGAGCTTGATGAGATCCACTCTTCGCGCCCGGGGTTCTGCAGTGTCTGGCTTCGGTAAAATTGACAAACTGTCCGGATCTTTGGTCAGCCGCAGGCGACACTAGGCACACAGTAGTGTGTCGGCGGTTATCGGGGGATCTTGAATATTGTTGAACCAGTTGCTTGATGCAGTTCTTTAAACCTTTCTTGCGCTTACTTTATGTATTTCGAATGGGTCAGAACAACATGGGTTCCCGGGAGCGGCGCCCCTATCCTCACACCCGGCTTTGCTGACTAGTCCTACAATAGACACATGCTCCCCGCACGACCACAAAACAAGGACTGACCGTCAATGTCGCATAGTCTGCATCTGACACCCCATCACCATCATGCAGAGAATGGCACCGTCTTGTCAACACGACCCGCCCGTTATCTCCCTCCTCGCGTAACGTCTTATC